>JAYMGJ010000672.1:0-27633 GCA_037178675.1 Scleroderma bovista
CTCATGGGTCAAAGATCACTATCGATGAGTTGACCCTCAAAGAAGCCCAGAAGCAGGTGCCTAAAGAGTACTGGAAATTCTTAGGTGTATTTAGTAAAAAGTTGTCAGAGCACATGCCGCTAAGGAAACCTTGAGATCATGCAATTAATCTGAAAGAAGACTTCCCACCCAAAAAGGGAAGGCTTATCCCACTCTCTGTTGATGAGCAAAAAAAAGTTGAATTGTTCCTTGATGATCAACTCACTAAAGGGTACATTTGGCCTTCCATTAGTCAGCAGACGTCGCCGGTCTTCTTTATCCTGAAAAAGGATGGTAAAAAATGCATGGTACAGGATTACCGATATGTAAATGACTGGACAATTAAAAATAATTATCCACTGCAACTTATTTCTCAGCTTGTTAACAAATATTCCACAATATGTTGGATGCACTTCAGGTAACCACTTTTGATAAGCATTTAGCCTGAATAGTTTAGTATCGCAATTCAGCCAAATAGCCTATAAAACCATGGTCATCCCAGGGAAGGTTTGCTTCCCTCCTGGGATGGGCCATGCCATATGGGATGGCCCATGCTTGCTTGTGGTGTCAGGGGTCCTCATACAGTTTTTTTCATTCCTGCTTAGTGTTTTAAAGTCCAGTCCAGTCTGGTCTATTGCCTCTTTCTCTTTTTGGAGGCAACCAGACCATGACTAGTTATTTCAGATCTTGCTTGGACCACAACTGAACCAATAGCAACTGGTTGCATGTGGTTGCATAGGGCAGTTGCAACCAGTTTCTTGCACAAATGAAGTACTCTCTTGATTTGTGCAAAAAAGGGGATCTAAAATTAATTTTAAGCATGCAAAACAGGAGTCCTTGGTCTTTGTTTTTTTTTACTAGATTTATGTATTATGTGTGCTAGTTAGTCACCAACCAATAGCCCTCAACTGGTCTCAACAAAGACTGGCTGTGACTGGTTTGCAACAGGTTTCTGGTACCAGTCCAGTTCAGTTGCCAGGCTTTTTGCAGTCCTAGGACCAGACTTTTAAACACTATTCCTGCTTACTCCAGATTGTTTTGTATTTTCTTTCCACACTGCACATTCCCTTGCTGCAAATGGGTTCTGTGATATTGCAAAACCATCTTCATGCTTTATTTGCTTCTCTAGTCTGGTGACTTTTACCTTCTGCTTCCTTAGTACAGGGGTGATGGACAAAACATGGGGTATAAAAGTGAGCATGATTACTTCTAGAATATTACATGACACTTCTATGAATAGCACAATCACCACCATCTATTTAGTTGTTACAAGTGCTCTACCTATGAACAGATATAACATAGCTATAGTAGGAGAGAATGACATTGGCCAAACATTGACAGCACCTTTTGGGTGTTGGAATGTGAGAAGATGCAGCTGGCTCCCTACCAAATCACAGTTGAGGGATAAGGTTCTACATTCTGGATCTGGATGTGCATCCACCTTGGTGGGCACTCCTTGAGAAAGGTCTCGAGGCTGGCGCTCAGGCGGTCGTTGGACTGCGATATGGATCGAGTGGAGTCCACGATCCGGGACATCTGTCCCGTCATCGCCTCCACCGCGGCTGTAGGCCTGTCCATCCGTTCCAGGAAGGGACCAGTGTTGAAACCGGACCTCGACCCGGATGGACCCGCCATCTCCACTATCTCCTCGTCGCCGGTAACGACCTTCGCCGTCTTCTTCTTCTTCCTCTTTTCACCACCTCGCGGTGATGTCGCCACCTCCTCCTCCTTCGCCTTGCCCTTCCCTTTTTCCACCACCGGACCTGGACCCCCCACCTCCGGCCACTCGCACTTTTCCTTCAAGCTGGCGCACTTCATTCATGCCCACTGCTTTGGCTTCTCCGGGTCGCGCTCACACACCACGCGATGCTTTGCGCAACGCACGCATCTATACAAGGATCAGCAAAACAGAAACAGAGATAAAATAAAAATACTTACCGGACTTCTCCAACTGGACCTGCCTCCGGTTCCTCCCTCGCTCTCTTCTTCGACGCATCTTGCGCCGTCGTTTTCTGTTTGGCGGCTACCTCCACCGCCCTCTGTTTGGCAGCCTCCTCCGCCTGCTCGCGTGCCTTGCGCTCTGCCTCCACCTTTGCACGCTCCGCCTGCTCGCGAGCCTTCCTCTCCGCCTCTTCACGTGCTCTCCTCTCCTCCGCCTCCCGGCGCTGCCTCTCCTCTCTCCTCACCTGCTTGTGGCGATGACACTCCTTCGCCTTGGCGTCGAGAATGCTCGACTCGTCCTCACTACCGGACTGTAGCTCCGGCGTGGTGGCCTTCGTCCAGTCCTTGGACTCAACAATGACAGGGGCAATGGGGGTGGTGGACTTGGCTGGTGCAGACATATTGTTAGAAGGCAGAAAACTGGGGGTAAAAGCAAAACCGGTCTGATCTTTATAGATCCAGAATTCGTACTCAGACAACCACTCCAGACTCCGCATTGTTTTAGGCGACCACACGACAGCCTCATTGGGGCCTCATGGGTTCGGCCTCTAAAAGGGGGATACTGTTACAACCATGTCCAACTCCGGACCATATCCGGTTACTCCAGTCACATCGCAGTCCTACAGCTCAACTCCGGTCATTCTCAGTTACTCCGGTCAACAGTCGCGCAGATAACCTTCCACTAACTACGACCCTTGGTCTATACTCCATTCGCTCTTACTACACCTCGCCGTCTACCCTGCCTTGACATGAGTTCTCCATGAACTCGATATATCCTATACCTTGTAGCATTTTCACCGGACCTGATTTATTTTACATGGACCTGACTTTATTTTCACCGGACCTGACCTAATCCTAACTCCGGTCATCCCTTGTCCGCTATTAGGTTGTTTACTTGTCACCGTATGTACTCGACCCTAGTTTCTACTTAGTATAAGTACCCTCTAGTTTACCTTGTACAAACTCAGTCTGAAATCAACTATAGTCACTACTCCTGTCCCTGTCTCTGTCTCTGTCTCCGTCATCGTCACCTTGACCGGAACCTACACAAGGGATCAACGCACTTCATCCTTGTCGTTGAATCTAAGTGGTCACCAACTCCGGCTGGACTATCCCTTGTTCAGCCCTCTGCCCTCCTCTTTCGTCCGCCTTCGTCCGGACTTGACCGGACCCCCTACCGGAGTAGAACCGGACTTGACAGCTAAGGTGTTTACTTGTCACTGTATATACTCACCCTAGTTCTCATTTACTATATAAACTACCATACTCTGGCCTAGTAGTCCTTAGATCAAATCTCAACTAAGATACTCCTCCCTCTGTACTACCCACTATGCTCTCCTAATTCCACCCTGTTCTCCTGAACTCTGGCTAACTCTGGCCTCCACCCTATCTCATCCCTTTGGTCCTATGTCCACTCCTAGCAAGTCTCCTACTCGCACAAGGGCAAAAGCCACCTCTGTCCCAGACTCGATGCTAGACCCCTTAGGACTTATCCCACCTCTGGGATGTCCTTTACTCTGGACAAGCTGCACTTTACTCTGGACTACTTTCCTGTGGTCCGGACTTACTCCACATGACCCAGACTTACTTTCTGTGCTCCCCTAGTGCCTGGACTTTGTTCATATGACCCAGACTTGACTCTCTGCACTAACTAGCATCTACTAGTGTCTGGACTTACCTCCTCATTAGTCCCCTGCAACCCTGGACCTTCTAGTAAGATCATTGAGGAAAACCGGTTTGAACACTAATAGATTAGAGATAAGGGGGAGTGGATAGCGATCCTTCTTGGTAAATTTTGTTCAAGCCTCAGAAGTCAACACAGAGGTGGAGTGAGCTATCCTTCTTCTTTATGAAGAGGACCAGAGCAGTGTGGGAGGAAGCAGTAGGATGGATGAAACCTGTATTAAGATTCTTGTCGATGAAAGTCTGGAGAGTGGAGAGCTCAACCAGAGATAGTGAGTAGAGAGTTCCCAGAGGTGGAGAAGTACCTTCTTTAAGGTCAATTTTCAAGTTGTAGTCATGATGTGGGGGAAGTTCAGAGGCTTTCACCTTGCTGAACACATCCACATAGTTGCGATACTCCAGAGGGACAATATCCAAGTCCGGTGGAGTGGAGGTGGAGGAAGCACGAGCCTTCACTGAGTCAGAGGGCTGCAACTGAAGTTGGTATTTGGTAGATCCCTCTAACTTGCACGCACACACGAATGTGGCTGCATTAATCAGAGAGATATGCGGAGGGGTGCAAACCAGAGTGTTGACAGATGGCGCAAGGCTGGAGACAGGGTCACCAGACAGAACTGGAGAGGGAGTTGATGGGGGTGCTAGCAAACTTTCTGCAGTAGTCCAGAATGTTAAACTGCTCAGTGCCCAGTTAATCAATGGATTGTAGTGGGTGAGCCAGTTATGTCCAAGGATGATTGAGCATTCTGAATCCAGTGGAGTTAGGTAAAAGGTCATGGGGGTGACATCACTGGATGCAGGGAACTTCACTGATAGATCGATGGCTTGAGTAATTACAAAATTCAAGGTACTGTTGAAAAGACAGAGTACAATTGGAGAAATGGAGTAAGTGGGGAGAGAGTGTCTGAGAGCATATTTGGTATCTACAAAACAGTGCATGGAACTGGAGTCCACAAGTGCACAGAATTCTGGTAAATCATAAGACAAAAGGAGAACATGAGGCATAAGAGAATTTGGGTCATAAAAAGCAGACACATTGAGGCAGGCCTCCTTGGGTGCACTTTCGGAGTCAATGCAGCTCGCTGATTGTGTGGAGGGCCAGGAGCTGCTTACTCTTTTTTTGACTTGGAGTTGGCACCCAAGTTCGAGTCTGTCTTACCAGACTCAGCAGTGATGACCACAGTGCAAGCCTTGGCCTTTTTGGTCTTCTTTGAACAGTTGTCCATGAAGTGACCAGTATGTTGAAGTCGCACGTGCACCCGGTGTAGAGGAAGAGTCCTTTGAAGGCACGAAAATGGGTTCGCCCAAGGGAAGAAGGTCTGGCCTAAAGTAAAGAGTCGGAATGGGATATAAAGTACCCGCAGTACTTGACCGAGCAGAGAGGGAAGAGAAAGTGAGAGCGCAGCTACAAAGGAGCACTATGAACACGCTAAAGTGAGACCTGGGGTGTGATTTCTGAGAGCGAGAGCACCCTGAACGAGAAAAGAGACTCGGAGGAGACAGCAAGGACTAGGGGAGAGAGAGAGAGAGAGGGACAACAGGACGCGACGGCTAGGCTCAGGACACAGAGAAAAATTCCACTTAGACGCAGAGACTCAATCCTTTGGGGGGAAAAAGACTGTCTTATTCTTGCCTCTCTACAGTATATGTGGTAGAGCCAAATGTACGGAACCAAAAGGGTCCAACAATGTAAAAGAGTGTCCTGTACAACTAAGCGATAGCCCTAACTAAAAGAGGAAAAGCGCGCTGGCGCAAGGTCGGGAACGAACGGCGACTACGGGATACCAAAAGAGGAAACATGGGCGGTAACACATACTTGCGACGCGAAAGCAAAGTGAACAAAAGGAAAGCAAAAACCACGGACTGACCAGAGGTTCAAAGGCGCGGGACAAGTGCGCATGCTTATGCAGATGCTGGTAGCGAACCCGGGGAGAGACGACGACTGGGGGCGGACGTGCACAGGAATGGGGAGAGAAGCCGAAAACGCGCTAGGAGCTCGGGTGCTCTGCAGCCACGATATCCCTGCGTAGGTATTCTGCCACAGTCTGGTCAGTGCTGTTCGTGTCCTGGCTGGGAAGGGGTATCGTTCGCGTGCACTGGGTGCTCGGGCGCTCAGCAGCCACGATACACCTGTGCGGACGCCTTGCTTGTGAGACGGAAGAGGCTTTGCGCAAGCGCTGGCAAGCAGGAGACGCCGTTCGCGCGCACCGGGTGCTCGGGCGCTCTGCAGCCACGATACACCTATGCGGGCGCTTTACTGTGGGCGAAACACCTCGACTGGGACAACGCGCGAGCACTTGAACAGGGGGGAGGCGTCGATAGCGCGCGCACGAGGTGCTCGGGCGCTCTGCAGCCACGATGCACCCTGCAAGTATCCTGACGTGAGCAGGACAGAGCGGACAAGGTGTTGCGCGTGCAGAGACGGAGACGTCTCTACACCGGTGTAAACCGTCAATGAAGTGCGCACAAGACTGCGACCCATATTAGTGTAGACTTAGTAATAGTCCTCTTTAGAGTAGATGTTACATGTCACACATCACGTGTCACAGTCACGTGTCACAATGTTTGTTGTATATAAACAGTGTTCATCGCTTATATAATATAACAACTCTTAACCAGCTACCGCTACCATCTCTGGTTGTGCACTCCACCCAAACAGGTGAGTTGGAGTAGCAGTTCCTCTACGTATATAGGTATTGCTTCAACAGGTTATGAGCCCTGTAAGCGCACTGTGTGCAGCAATGCACCAGACAGCACTCCAGCTCCCTGAGCGTCACTTTAACTAGCTTGACGCTGTGGACCACAGTGAGCTCCTAGCTGAGCCCCTGCACAGCCACAAGGCGAAGTCAGTTGACGACATGCGCCCAACAGCGAGCTCCTAGTTGAGCACCTGTATTGCCCCAGGCAAAGTTCGTCGATGACTTGCGCCAACCATGACGAACATCGTCGGCGACTTGTGCTGGCATGACCTAGTCATGAGTTAGCTGTTGACAGAAGTGCTTTCACTAGCACTCAGGTGTTTCTTCTTTTCTTGCTTGTCCGTTGTCGCATTCACTTGCTGACTCCATTGACTCCCAACAGAATATCACCATGTCCAGCGCTCTTGACAAGATGGTTCCCGTGTTCACTGGCTTCAACTGGCAGCAGTGGCACACCTCTATGCAGGCCTACCTTCGGGCACAAGGCCAATGGTACGTCTACTTGACAACGCAACCTGCTGACAGTCACGATGACGGAAAGGAGTGGGACGACAACACCGAGAGAGCGCTCGGTAACATCACCTTGCACCTCGCCCCCTCCATCCAGGTCGCCGTCTCGAATCTTGACAGTGTTAAGGAAGTCTGGGACCACCTGAAGAAGAACTTCGGTGCCCCCAGTATCGGCTCTGCCTACGCTGAGCTTAGCAAGCTCCTGTCGACTACCATCCCCGCTGGCTCCCATCCCGCTCTGGCTATCACCAAAGTGCTTAGCCACTTCACTTATCTCAAGGACGCCAGCTTCGAGTTCCTTGCCCCCGTGCAGGCAATGATTATTCTCTGCAAGCTCCCTCCTACTATGGAGGTTGTAGCTCAGATTCTCAGCCAAACGTTGCCAGATGAGATCAAAAACCTCAAGCCCAATGGGATCGTAAAGGCCGCTACGCTCTCTTTCGAGCAGAAAGGCGCCTCTTCGCGCGGCGGTGGTAAGGGCCCACAGGCCAACAAGCTTAACGCTGTGAAACGCAAGCCAGCTGACCCCAAGTTCACCCAGCAGCAGCAGCAGCAGCAGCAAGGCGGGTCCAACGGCGGTACGAGTGGAAATGCTCCTGCCCAAGGACAAGGAGGCCGCACTCGACGTGGCGGCAAGAAGGCTCGCGCTCGTCACAAAAATGCCCAACAAGCTGCCTTCGCTACATATGTCCACTACAATGGACCAGAGCCCACCGTCAACCCTCGTGCCCTGGCTCACACCCCCGGTGCTACCAACTACGGCCCCCCCGCATTCACAAATACTATTAAGGCCTTCAACTTGGCACACCGCTTGGGGGTAGAGCCCTCCTGCCAAACCATCTGCACCCTCGACAAAGTTGTGTCGTTGGCGAGTGCGAACCTGGACCAGCCCGAGGTGGGTCCCTCACTGAAGTGCCCTCGTCTTGAGGAGCGCATCACAATGTATGAGGAGGATGCCATCTCCCTTGGGGATGAAGAGCCCTTCGCTCACGAACCGTTCGCTGACAACGAGTTCGATGAGATCGACGCAATGGTCCTTGACCGCTACAATGCGATGTCGATGGCGATGGGCGCAGAGGCCAGCCTTTTCAGGCAAGTACCTTCTGCACGCATGCTGATCAACACTGACATGCTCCCTTTACATGTGCGCTATACGCCATCACTGTATATAGCGAGTAGTCACTATAATATGTCATGTCATATCTCGAGTAAAGCATATATCTGTTCGTGTCGGAATGATGCATGCTGTGCTGGCTGTAAGGGAAAAATGGTTGATGATAGCGAACTATCTGGTGCTTTCTGGCTCCTAGACTCTGGCACATCATGCCACTTCACCGGTGACATAGGCAATTTCGCCTCTTACAACGCGCTAAAGCGAGCGCACTACGCCAAAACAGCTAATGGTGTAGCACTAATTGCTGGCATTGGCACGGTATTACTCCAGTGCCTAGACCACAACTCTGGGGATGAAAAAGTTATCACACTCACCCAAGTGCTCCATATTCCAGGCGCTACTGCACACCTTATTTCTATGGGCGAAATGCTCCAGTGTAACTACAAAGTCACTGGCGATAAGAGAGGCATTAGCCTCATTCATAAAGCTGAACGCCTATGGTTTGGGCCAGACCCAGAAGACGATCGCAATGTCATTTTCGGGATTAGATCTATCCCGATAATTAGATCTAACTATATTGCCTCCGTGAGCAAAGTCAATTATGACATTATGCACCAGAGATTCGGGCACCCCTTGAAGGAAGTACTCCGACGTGCGCAAAAACATACGCAGCACTTCCCAGAGATCCACTTTCCTACTGAGGACTGTGTTTGCCCTGTATGTGCTCTTGGCAAAATGCCCAATCGAGCTTTCCCAGAAAACGAAAGACGTGCTTCCAAGCCCTTTGAGCTGGTGCACTCTGATCTCAAATCCTTCCCGGTTATGTCGTACCGGAAGTTTAAATATGTTATCACCTTCTACAATGACTATACTTCTCACGCCTGGACTATGCCTCTTCGCTCCAAAGTTGCAGCGATTACAGCTGCCAAAGATTTCTTCATGGCGCCTTGGGACGAGGACAAGGAATCGGAGGATAGCGAGGCGGAGGTCGACCCGGAGGAGGTCGAGCAAGAAGTCCAGGGGCTTTATGAGGAGCAGGAGAACCCTGGCAGCGGTGTACCGGAGTAGATGGTCCGGTCCGGGCCTTGTAAATAGAAATGTAAATTAGTTTTACTTTTGTTTACAAGAAAAGTGGCCTCCAACGACTTGAGAGTGAGTGATATTACAGAGTGAAACAGATAGGGGAAACAGATAAAGTGAATGGATAAGAGAAACGTAGAGCGAGAGTATTGTTACATGGACGCGAGTGGTCCGGGTTTGTCCGGGTACCAGACATGGTAATCTTCTAAGAGTTCCGTAGCGTTGCCAAGTTCAGTGGCGAGAAGCCATGACGTTTCTTCGTCAGTTCCTTCATAACCGGACCAACATACCAAGTAAAGCAACTTGCACGTTCTGCATTGACGGTCAACCTTGGAGTTGAGGATCTCAGAGATCTCGAACTCTGGTTCACCATCAACTTCCACCGGTGGCGGAGGAGGTTGTATCCAGTCTGGTATGGTGTTGGGTATGGCCGGTTCAAGTTGGGAGACATGGAAGACGGGATGAACGGCGTGCATGGAATCTGGAAGGCGTAGCGTAAAAGAGAGAGAGCCTACTTGTGCTATGATAGTGTAGGGCCCAAGATTCTTTTCTGATAGCTTTTTGGATGGTCGAGTAGACCGGAAGTATTTGGCTTTCACATATACTTGATCGCCTACTTTGAAGTCCGGTGCTGGAGTACGTTTGGCATTGGCCGGACCTTGGTAGCGAAGTTGTGCGTTGGCCATTTCTTCTCGAAGGTATTGATGCAGCGACTCGAGGTCGACTGCGTAGTCACGAGCCCGTGCAGAGGTCATATCGCGCTCCGGATAGACGGAGATGTTAGGATGATAACCTTTGTTAGCGAAGAATGGTGAGACTCCGGTGGTAGCACTAGGTGCGTTATTATAAGCAAACTCTGCCAGTGGGAGTAGTTCCGCCCAGTTGTCCTGCTGGTAGTTGCAGTAGATGCGGAGGTATTGTTTGAGTGTCTGGTTGGAATGCTCTGTCTGGCCATCGCCCTCCGGGTGGTAACCGGAGGTGAAGTGGAGGCGCATGTCAAGGGCTTTTCCGAGTGACTGGAAGAAGTGGGAGACAAACTCAGTACCACGATCTGAAGTGATGTGGGCGGGAACACCGTGCTTGGAGAATACATGGAGTAGGAAGAGCTTCGCAAGCTCCAGGCTAGTGATGGTGTCGTGAGTAGGAATGAAGATGGCCTGTTTAGAGAGCCTATCTACTACGACCAAGATAGCTGTGAATCCGGTAGAGGCAGGGAGCTGCTCTATAAAGTCCATGGATATGGAGTTCCAAGGTCTTTCCGGGACAGGGAGCTGTTTTAGTAACCCATAGGGTCGATGGCATGGTGTCTTAGCTCGAGCGCAGGAGGTGCATGACCGGACGTAGTCCTTGACGAAGGTCCTAAGACCAGGCCAGGTGTACTTATGCCAGATTAGTTCCAAGGTCCGGTTTTGCCCAAAGTGCCCAGAGAGTGGGTGATCATGGTGGTACCAGAGTACCCAGAGGCAGAGACCATCCAGGTCCAGTACGTAGATGCAACCATCTAGGCAGAGGAATCCTGCCTCATCAGTGGACCAACGAGAGTCTGGTGGGTCTGAGAGGTGGATCTGGGCAATGGGATCTGAGGGGAGAGCAGATAAAATGTCGTTGTGGAGTGTTTCCACGTCCATGATGGCAACTGCTCAACGGAGGACTGGAAACTCTAGAATGGTTGCATGAAGTGAGTTAGTCAGTTGTTCGTGGGTGAACACCGGCCTGAGATTTTGTGGATTAACATGGGCGTAGCCACTATCCCCCTCTTTGGGGTAGACGTCCCATCGTCTAGTGAGAGCGTCCGGCTTGGCACCGAGTTTTCTGGGGCAGAAACGAATGACGAGGTTAAACTGGGAGAGGAATTCAGACCACCGGGCTTGCCGGCGGGAGAGGACTTTGGAAGTAGAGAAATACTCCAGGTTTTTGTGGTCGGTGACGACGTCAACAGGGGAGGCAGAGCCTTCAAGGTAATGGCGCCAGTTCCGGAATGCCTCGAAGATGGCAAGGAGTTCCTTATCGTGGGTGTCGTAGTTCAGCTCCGGAGCAGTTAAGGTCCGGGAGTAGTAAGTGACCGGACGAATCTCTCCGTCGGCGCAGGTGATAGACAAGATGCCAGCGACAGCGTAGTCGGAGGCGTCAGTTTCCACGATGATAGGGGTGTCCGGAATAAAGTGAGTGAGTATGGGCGCAGTGGTGAAGGCGTGCTTGAGAGCATTGAAAGCGCGTCGACAGTCCTCGGAGAAGATCCAAGGAGCATCTTTCTGGGTGAGCCGGGTAAGAGGAACCACAATGTCGGAGTAGTTGAAAATGAACCGGCGGTAGAAGTTGGCGAATCCCAAGAAGGATTGGATGTCCTTTACCTTACGAGGTTCAGGCCAATCGGAGATGGTTTGTATTTTGTCCGGAGACATAGTCAGACCTTCAGGGGATAGATGGTAGCCAAGGTATTCCACTGAGTCCGAGTGGAACTCGCATTTCTCCGGTTTGGCGAAGAGGCCATGTAACCGGAGATGGCGGAGTACCTCCCGGACATGCTGCTGGTGAGACTCCATATCCTCGGAGTAGATGAGGATGTCGTCGAGGTACACGACGACGCAGACATCCAGCATGTCAGCAAAGATGGTGTTGACAAAGCGCTGGAAAGCTGCAGGGGCGTTAGTGAGGCCAAAGGGCATTACTAACCACTCATAGGACCCATAGCGTGTATGGAAGGCGGTCTTCCATTCATCGCCCGGAGCAATCTGGACTAGGTGATATGCATGCCGGAGGTCGATCTTGGAATAGATCTTAGCACGGCTGGGGGAGTCCAATAGATCAGAGATTAGGGGGAGTGGATAGCGATCCTTTTTGGTGATTTTGTTTAGGCCTCAGAAGTCAACGCAGAGGCGGAGTGAGCCATCCTTCTTCTTTACGAAGAGGACCGGAGCAGCATGAGAGGAAGAGGTGGGGCGGATGAAACCTGTAGTGAGATTCTCATCGATAAACGTCCGGAGAGCGGAGAGCTCGACCGGAGACAGTGAGTAAAGGGTTCCCAGGGGTGGTGAAGTACCTTCTTCGAGTTCGATCTTCAAATCGTAATCGCGATGCGGGGGAAGTTCAGAGGCTTTCGCTTTACTGAACACATCCGCATAGTCGCGATATTCTGGAGGGACGATGTCCAGGTCCGGCGGAGTTGATGTAGAAGAAGACCGGGCCTTCGCTGAGTCGGCAGGGCGCAGCTGAAGTTGGTACTTCGTGGATCCCTCTAAACTGCACGCACGCACGAATGCAGCTGCATTGATTAGGGAGATATGCGGGGGGGTGCAAACCGGAGTGTCGACAGATGGCGCAGGGCCTGGGGTAGACTGGCCGGAGAGGCCGGAGTCAGGGTTTCCGGGCGGAACCGGAGAGGGAGTCGATGGGGGTGTTGGCAAACTTCCTGCAAGAGTCCGGAATGTTAAACTACTCAATACCCAGTCAATCAACGGATTATAGCGGGTGAGCCAGTTATGTCCAAGGACAATCGAGCATTCAGAATCCAACGGAGCGAGATAAAAGGTCATGGGGGTGACATCACCGGATGCGGGGAACTGCACTGATAAATCGATAGCTTGAGTAATTACATAGTTTGATGTACCGTCGAATAACCGGAGTTGGATGGGAGAGACGGAGTAAGAGGTAATGTTGTTTTTGTGCGCGAATCGTAAATCTACAAAACAATGCGTGGACCCGGAGTCCACGAGTGCGCGGATTTTAGGTATATCAAAGGACAAAAGGGAAACATGTGGCATAAGGGAGTTTGGGTCGAAAAGAGCGGACACGTTGAGGCGGGCCTCCTTGGGTGCACTTCCGGAGTCAACGCAGCTCGCCGGTTGTGCGGAGGGCCGGGAGCTGCTTACTCTTTTTTTGACTCGGAGTTGGCACCCGAGTTAGTAGAGTCCGTTTTACCGGACTCAGCAGCGATGGCCGCAGCGCGAGCCTTGGCCTTTTTGGACTTCTTTGGACAGTTGTCCGCGAAGTGTCCGGTACCTCCGCAGAACATGCAGAGGTTGTTGTCGAGCCGCCTTTTACGCTTGTCTGCGGTCAGTTTCCCGTCCTTACCAAGCTTGTTGGTCAGGTCCGGTTTGGAGCCGGACGAGGACTGGTTGTTGGTCGCCTTAGACGAGCCAGAGGTTTTGGCGGAGCTGGTGGAGTTGCCGGTCTGAGCTTGACCGGACTTGGGGGTGTTGCCTCCGGAGTTGGAGGGCTTGGTGGAGGACGAGGTAGGCTGGCTCTTCGTCGTACGAGAGATCTCGTCTTTGCGCTCCCAATAGCGCGCGTCGATCTCTTGACAAAGGGCTCTCAGCCCATTCAGAGTCAGGGGCTTCCCGACTCGAGTGATCTCATCCTTGAGGCGGTCTGGGAGACCGGAGTAAAACAGGCGACGGAGTGCGCCATCCCCATAGTCCTGGACCTGCGAAGTGAGGCGGTTGAAATCTACGATGTACCGTGTAACACGGTACGAGTCTTTCATCCGGAGATGCTCGAGCTGGTGCTCAGCATCAGCAACTGGGTCGTGAGGACCAAAGGTACTTTGGAGTTCTGCGACGAAGTGGACCCAGCTGTCCATCCAGTGTGAGCAGTCAGCCGGATTACCGGAGTTGAGGAGGTCCGGTTCGAACCATTCCAGAGTCATGCCTTTTAGATAGGACTGGGCGAATGTTACCCTTGCCCTATCTTGACGGAACGCCTTGGTGCGATCCTGGAAGCACAGTTCGCACTGGACCAAGAAGGTCCGGAGTTTCTTGGGGTCCGTGCCATCAAAGGTGTCCGGTTCACGGACCTTGGCACGGGAGGAAGAGGAGTCATTGGTACGATGAGAGGAGCAGGAGAGGTGGTTGATGGCGATGGCGAGATTGTGGAAGACAGCCAGACTAGGGTCTAGCTCTTCCATGGTGTTGAGAAATTTGTCGTTGTCATTGTCGTCATTGTTGTTGTCATCTCTGGGGTCATCCGGATCATCTCCGGGACCATCCTCAGGGCCAAACCATTGGAAACGACCGGGTTCGCGACGCTCCGGAGTGGAGTCACAACGGTAGGGAAACCTGTCACCAGAAACAGATTCATGGCGACCTAAGTCTGCAGAACCGCGAAGGCTCTGAGATGCAGCATCTCGACGCGGAGTCAAAGATGCTGTGGGGTTTCGAGCTGTAAAGCTCCGGAATTGGCTTACAGAAGCCAGAGGTTGCCTGCGGTTAGACAGGGCTTGCTGGGCGGCAGAAAGGTGAAGGTCATCTACTGCACCTGCTTCTTCAGCGAGTGCAGCAGCAGTACGAGCGCGAGAGCGCGTAGTCATGGTCATGAGGAATGAAACTAGTTTGCGTACGAGGTTTGTATAGTGAACCCACACAAGTGTGAGTCTGAAATACTGTCAAGTCTGGGTCTACTCCGGTAGGGGGTCCGGTCAAGTCCGGACGAAGGCAGATGAAAGAGGAGGGCAGAGGATTTGGGCAGAGGTTAGTCCGGCCGGAGTTGTGACCGATTGGATTCAACGACAAGGACGAAGAGCGTTGATCCCTTGCGTAGGTTCCGGTCAGACAGAGGAAGGGATGGAGACGGACAGGGATCAGGAGTAGTAACTTAGATGATTTCAGACTGAGTTTGTACAAGGTAAACTAGAGGGTACTTATACTAAGTAGAAACTAGGGTCGAGTACATATGGTGACAAGTAAACAACCTAATAGTGGACAAGGGATGACCGGAGTTAGGACTAGGTCAGGTCCGGTGAAAATAAAGTCAGGTCCGTGTAAAATAAATCAGGTCCGGTGAAAATGCTACAAGGTATAGGATATATCGAGTTCACGGAGAACTCACGTCAAGGCAGGGTAGACGGCGAGGTGTAGTAAGAGCGAATGGAGTATAGACCAAGGGTCGTAGTTAGCGGAAGGTTATCTGTGCGACCGTTGACCGGAGTAACTGAGAATGACCAGAGTTGAGCTGTAGGACTGCGATGTGACTGGAGTAACCGGATATGGTCTGGAGTTGGACATGGTTGTAACATTAGCCAGGACAAGGGATAGAGCTGAAACAGACTGGAAAATAAACCAGGGGCAGGAAAATAAACCAGAGCAGAAGCAGACATGGGGGAAACTGGGACTACAGAGATGACAGAGGAAAAGCAGGAATGAGTGTGGTAAGAGGAACTAGGTCGGAACAGAACAGGTAAGGGTTGGAGGTGGACTTAACTAATGTTAAGTCTGGAGTGATGTCCAGGACCAGAGAAAGTGGGACCGGAAGAAGTGAGACTGGAGGAAGTGGGAGAGCAGAGGGAGTGGGAGAGTAGAGGGAGTGTATGAGCAGAGGGAGTGTACAGGTGGAGGAAGGGTGGAGTAGCCGAAGGAAGGTCCAGAGTTGGACATGGAAATGTCCTAAGACACTGGTGGACCTAACAGAGGAAGTGGAGTGGAATAGGAGCAGACCTGAGCCAGAGTTGAATGTACCAGCTGAAGGTGGGCTAGGTTGCAGACCAGACAAAGGGAGTGGCCGGACTGAGACCAAAGTAGCAACAAATAGTAGGTACAAGTTTGACATGGCAGAGTTAGACCACAGATCTGTCTGGAGGAAGACAGGGGTTAGTCCTAAGGTGGAGATAGACGTAGTGACTGGAGTTGAGCTGGAGTGCAGCTATGGGGCTGGAGATGACTGGACTAGATCTGGAGTTGTGTCTATGCCTAAGGAGAGGTTAGGTAGGCCAGGGTTAGATCAGAGTTGTGACTGGAAAAAGTATGGATATGACAATTAGACTCACCTAGCCATACTAAGGTCTACTCCAAGATCGACCTCTGGCATGCATACCATCTAGGCTGGATTGCTCCAGGTGATGAATGGAAGACTGCCTTCCATACACATTATGGGTCTTATGAGTGGTTAGTAATGCTCTTTGGCCTCACTAACACCCCTGCAGCCTTCCAGCACTTTGTCAACACTGTCTTCACTGACATGCTAGACATCTGCATTGTTGTGTACCTCAACAATATCCTCATCTACTCTGAGGATATGGAGTCCCACCAACAGCATGTTCCCACCAACAGCATGTCCAGGAAGTGCTCTGCCATCTCTGGTTACATGGCCTCTTCACCAAACCGGAGAAGTGTGAGTTCCACTCAGACTCGGTAGAGTACCTTGGCTATTGCCTCTCCCCTGACAGTTTGACAATGTCTCCAGACAAGATCCAAACTATCTCTGACTGGCCTGAACCTTGAAAGGTGAAGGTCATCCAGTCCTTCTTGGGCTTCACCAACTTCTACCGCTGGTTTATCTTCAACTACTCTGACATTGTGGTCCCCCTCACCCAGCTCACCTGGAAGGATGCTCCTTGGAATTTCTCTGAGGACTGTTGATGTTCTTTCAATGCCCTCAAGCACACCTTCACTACTACACCCATCCTCACCCACTTCATTCTGGATACCCCTATCATTGTGAAGACTGATGCCTCTGACTACACTGTCACTGGCATCTTATCTATTACTTCCACTGACAGTGAGATTCATCCAGTCACATACTACTCCCAGACCTTGACTGCTCCAGAGTTGAACTACAACACCCATGATAAGGAATTGCTCGCAATCTTTGAAACTTTCCAGAACTGGTGCCACTACCTCGAAGGCTCCGCCTCTCCAATAGATGTTGTGAGACAACCCTAAGGGCAAAACCCAAAGAACTACCACACAAGGGACTCTGAGGAGGAAAGGATGCAAGCATCTTAGAGCAAAGACCCAAAGAGAGCTCAAATGGAGAGCCTCTAGGTGCTGGATTGCAGCAGTATATATACTATACTACACATGTCCTGTGCGAGGCTATTCATGAGGCTGTATGCTGTACAAGGCAGTGAACACAGCTGCCATCCTGTGGTAAGGCTATGCTAATGACATCAAGGGATACAGCATGCACAGCACGAGGCTGTGGTCCAGACAGTTCTACAGATAAGATGCACTAGATAAGATGCTATGGTATGATAAGATAAGATGTCATCTAATCACAGATTAGATGAGATAAAAAGTTAGACCGTTACACATCGTCACGGACCACAAAAACCTTGAGTATTTCTCCACATCAAAAGTACTCTCCTGCCAGCAAGCCCAGTGGTCTGATTCTTATTGCAGTTTAATCTTGTCATTTGTTTCTGTCCTGGAAAACTTGGTGCCAAGCTGGATGCTCTCACTAGACAATGGGACATCCACCCCAAAGAGGGGGATAGTGGCTATGCCCAGCTTAATCCCCAAAATCTCCAGCCAGTGTTCACTCAAGAACAGCTCACTAATTCACTTTGTGCTACCTATCTAGAATTCCTGGTTCTTTGTGCAGTCGCAATCATGGACATGGAAACACTCCATAGCGACATCCTCTCTGTGCTACCCTCTGATCCCATTGCCCAGATCCACCTTGCAGACCCTCCAGACTCTCCCACTCACTAGCTGGTCACTTTGGGCAAAACTGGACCCTGGAGCTAATCCAGTGTGAGTATACTTGGCCTCACTGCAAGCATTTCTCAATGTTTCATCCCAAAACATTGTAAAAAAATAGAAGAAAGAGATACTCTCTTATTTACAGTTTTGTTAAACAAAAAAGACAAATATCATACAAAATCTTTTTTGTCTGTCTTTTGCCAAGACATGATTTGAGATCATTTCTTATGTTAGGACCATAAAAAATTTAACCTTTTTCTTCTGCCTGTTCCTTGAAAAACAAATAATGAAAAGACAATGTAACTTTTCTCATAGTAAGTATTTCAGTATGTTTTATTAGAAATAAGACACCATATTATTGTTAAAAACATGTTGAGAGAAAACAATAATTTTTCTTCAAGAAACATGATTGTTTCTGGATGCTAATTGGCTGGCTAGAGTGTTATGACCAAAAATATATAACATATTTCCTAAACATTTATTCTTGTGGAATAGAGTATTTTTTGATTCAATTTTTCACTGCAGAAAATTGAAAATGTTTGCTGTGAGAAAAGTTACATTGTCTTTTCTTTATTTGTTGTCCAAGGGACAGGCAGAAGAAAAAGGTTAAATTTTTTATAGCCTCAACATAATAAATGATCTCAAATCATGTCTTCACACAAAAATGACAAGAATAAGTATCTCTTTCTTCTATTTTTTTACAATGTTTTGTCATGAAACATTGAGAAATGCTTGCAGTGCCTGGTCTCCAGATCTTCATCAAGTGTCAAGACCAGTTCTTCACCGATCTGATCTCTACGAGGGGTCAGGGGGTCAGGGGTTGGTCTAGCGGTAAGACCGAGATGCTACGTAGCGTAGTCGCGCTTCCCGAATGATAGGAAGGCCAACCGAGGGTCTGACGGAGAGTCCGAGGGTAAACAGTCTACGACCGAGTGCTTGCACGAGACAGAGACGGAGAGTGCGAAGGGAGAACAGATGAGAAGTATCTTATTCGATATTCGAACTGAACTACAACAGACTGAGTATATAGGTATTTATACTGAGTGGAACGGATGAGGCGATGTATGGGAAGTCGGGATTACCGACAAATGACGAGCGCAGTCGCGCTGCGCGCTGAGTAAGTACGGTAAGTGCGATAACCAGATTACCGATGAGTATCGTATTAGTAATGCAACGGGACGGGAACGTATAGTAGCTGGAAACAAGAAAGGAAACATATTAGGTAATCGTACAGGGAGACAGAACACACAACACGCTCACCGATCGGTGGCGATACAGGACAGATAGAGAGAAACAGAAAAGGGAGTACATACAATAAACGGACGGCGAACGCGTGGACGCGATCGGACAATAGGGTACAGGGTGATCGGATGTCACGGTCATGACATCAAGGACTATGTCTGGTGTCATACACCAAACAGGTTTAGTACAGTGAACATGAAAGATAATGTCTATATCAAATGATCCTTTTGTGAAGGATAAGCACGATGGACCCTCATCATAGCTATCTATTACACAAGAAGACTGTCCTGATGCAAGAGATGACTTCCAACACTGACAGTCAGCCCTCGCACAAGAACCACCAAGAAGCAGAAGAAACTGAAGGAATAATGACCATTATGGGATGAGGAAGCAATGCACACTTCTGCAGTCTGACTCCCACACCAGAACGAGCAACGAAGCTGAAGAATTGATGGAGAAACAAAGGAAAGAAGAGAAGAAACATTTTTAGCACCCAAATGTCATTTTTAGGCACCCAGTGCCAGCATTCCAATATTTTGAATAGCTCCACCGTTTCCAAAGCTATCAGGCATGTGACTATACCATCAGAAAGCCTAGAGTGTGGTCTATCTGTCTGTCAAGTTCTGATGCAAATCTGTTCATTTCCCACAGAGATATTCCCCTCACAATCCAGACACTTGTCTCATTGCTCACTATGGAGTCTGTATTTTCTCTGGATCATTTCTCCGCTATTGCTGCAGATCTCCACTATGTCCTGCTCTTAGGACAGCCTCTCCCAGAGTTCCCATGCACTGCCTGGCACATATCTTCCCAGCCTGCTCCCTCAGTCCCTCTCGTTCTCGGTCAGCGGGTTCTCCTCATCAGTCCTGCATCAAGGATGTACTTTGGTCATCTTAGGTCTATTGTCAAGCTTGAGAAGTCTTCTCTGGTCGTCTCTGTGTCCCCTGAGCCCTCAGCCTATGGTCCCTTCCTCCCAGATACTTGCCATGTCCATCTTCCTCTGTCGTTCATCTCGCTTCCCTGGATGCATCAAATTCAATACTCTATCCGCTTCCCCACTTTTAGATGATGTCCCCCAGCACCATGACAGTTATGCCCCCACTTTATAGTGCTATTAGGAAGAAGAACCCTCTCTTGTTCTTTCCCAGAAAAGAGCTTGTCAAGGGAGCCCATGGTTGCGCTTCAGCAGCGCTAGAACACATGCACTATACCTTAGTGTATGGTGACCCCTCAAAAGACCTCTGGACCCCTAGTACCCTTCTTGTGGCTGTTTTGTCTTGGATCAATTCCCCTATTAATCCCAGATCTTCCCCATTGTTGTCCCATCAAATTCCTGATGGTACACAGCCTCTCATCAAACTTCTTGGGCTGTGCATCAATGACCCCTCCTGCTGTGCAGTGACTCATCCCTTGCTTACTGATGCTCTCTTGTCATCAGTATTACTCTATCCCTTTTGCATTTTTGGTATATTACTCAGCTGATGACTCACTCCCTTACCAATCAATCTTGTCATGCAGCTTACTTATTCCTTTACTCAGCAGATTATTCATGCTCCCTATGCTTACTCATTCCTGCTTATCCCATGCTTACTGATCGCTTACAAACCCCTTACCAATCCTTGACAAATTCTGCTTATCCCCTTCTCTTTTTGTACTTTAATGCTGTGCCCCCCATGTATTTAAACCCCTGGGCTCAGCCCAGTTATCATAGACCCAAATATCACAAATTCCCTCTCTATTCTTCTCTGTCTGGATGTATCAGACAGTCATCCCTCAGTACTTTCAGTCTTGTAGGCTTCAGTGAAGGTCTAAAGACTCTGATATTCAAGTTTTATTCAATCTATTCAAGTCCAAGTCTTTCTCCAGGCTCAAGTGGAGTCTAGTCTGTCAATCCTTCATCCCCTATTGCTTCTGGATGTCAGGAGCCCCCTTGCCCCTTTGCTGCACCAATCTCTGAATGTAGTATCACTACTTCTCTCTCAGTCAACTCAATTCCCACTTTGACACTTCCTAGGCTATAGGAAGAGTCCAGACCCCTATCCCCTTCATCATCTATTACTCCTGTATCCCAGGAGTGTCCTGCATCACTGTCTGCATCACCCTGTTGGTGTAGATCCCCTTCCCCCCTCCTCAGCATATCCTCTCTGGACACCACAGAGGTAAACCACCACTTGCACAAATTTGTAGTCCTTTGTTGGTGTTGTGTTTTGGGTTGATACTCCAACCCAAATCCACACTTTGACTCACACTGGTCATGTACCTCTTGCGCATGAGCTAAGACGCCGCACCATAGACCCTATGGATTGCTGAAACAGCTCCCCATACCAGAGAAGCCATGGAATTCCATCTAAATGGACTTCATTGAGCAACTCCCCTCATCTACCAGCTTTACAGCCATCCTGGTTGTGGTAGACCAGCTTTCTAAACAAGCCATTTTCATTCCTACTCATGACACCATCACTAGCCTGGAGCTCACAAAACTCTTCTTGCTCCATGTGTTCTCCAAGCATGGTGTTCCCGCCCACGTTACCTCAGACTGTGGTACAGAGTTTGTCTCACATTTCTTCCAGTCACTTGGGAAAGCCCTCAACATGTGCCTTCATTTCACCTCCGGTTACCACCCAGAAGGCGATGGCCAGACAGAGTGGTCTAACCAAACACTGGAACAGTACCTCCAGATCTACTGCAACTACCAGCAGGACAACTGGGCAGATCTACTTCCACTGGCGGAGTTTGCATACAACAATGCACCTAGTGCTACCACTGGAGTCTCTCTGTTCTTCACTAATAAGGGCTATCACCCTAACATTTCTGTCTACCCAGAACGCGACATGACCTCCGCCAGGGCTCATGATTATGCAGTCAACCTCAAGTTGCTGCACCAATACCTTTGTGAAGAAATGGCCATTGTGCAACTTCACTACCAAGGTCTGGCTGATGCCAAACGTACTCCAGCACCAGACTTCAAAGTGGGTGACCAAGTATACGTTAAAACCAAATACTTCTGGTCTACTCAACCATTCAAAAAGCTATCAGAGAAGAACCTTGGGCCCTACACCATTATCATGCAAGTAGGCTCTCTCTCTTTTATGCTCCACCTCCCAGATTCCATACATGCAGTTCATCCTGTCTTCCATGTCTCCCAACTCGAATCAGCCATACCCAACCCTATACCAGACCAGATACAGCCTCCACTGCCACTGGTTGAAGTGGATGGTGAACCAGAGGTTGAGATCTCTGAGATCCTCAACTCCAAGATTGATCATTGCCATAGATTGTGCAAGCTACTCTACTTGGTATGTTGGTTCGGTTACAAGGGAACTGACGAAGAAACATCATGGCTACTTGCCACCAAACTTGGCAATGCAATGGAACTCTTAGAAAATTATCATGTCCAGTACCCAGACAAACCTGGACCACTCATGTCCATGTAGTATTACTCCTACTTCTGTTTCTTTTTATCTGTTTCACTCTCTGTTTCACTCTGTCTTGTAATATCACTCACAAAACTCAGTCCACTTTTCCTTATAAACAAAGAATCAAACTAATTTACAATTTCTATTTACACAAACCAGACCGGATCTCTCACTCCGGCACACTGCTGCCAGGGTTCTCTTGCTCCTCTTGGAGCCCCTGGACCTCTTGTTTGACCTCCTCTGGGTTGACCTCTGCCTCACTATCCTCCGACTCCTTGTCCTCATCCCAAGGTGCCATGAAGAAGTGGCATTCCTCAAGGAAGGTCTCAAGGCCGGCTGTCAGCCGCTCATTCTCTCTGGCCACAGAGCGGGTGGCATCTGCAACCCAGCGCATCTGCCTGGTCATCTCCTCCACTGCTTTGTTCAGCCAGTCTAACTGCTCCAGGAATGGTCCAGGGTCAAACACAGACTGTTGCCCAGATGGCCCCAGCACCTTCACGATTTTGTCATCATTGATGATGACCTTCGCGGTCATCCTCTTCTTCTTCTGCTTTTGTCCTCTTTGTAGCAATGTCGTGATTTCCTTCACCTTGCTTTTCCCTTTGTTCATCCCAGACCCAGCACTCCCCACCTCCGGCCACTTGCACCATTCCTTCAACCTGGCGCACTTCATGCACACGCACTGCTTGGGCTTTTCCAGGTCACGTTCACACTTGGCCTTGTGCTTGGCACCATGGATGCACCTGCTCAAAAAAGTTAATAACTTGAAAAAATAATTAAGCAGACTACTTACCAGACTTCGTCGCTCTGGTCAACACTTGGACCCACCTCTGGCTCTTCCCTTGCTCACTTCTTTGATGTGTCCTGCACCAGCACCCTCTGCCTCATGGCAACCTCTGCAGCCCTTCACTGCACCTCTGCCCTGTTCTTCTCCACCTGCTCCCATGCTTTGTGCTCCGCCTCCACCTTCGCTCTCTCTGCCTCCTCTCACACTCTCGCCTCCACCTCCTCATGTGCTCATCTCTCCACCTCTTCCCTGCACTGCTTCTCCTCCCTCTTCACTTGCTTGCAACAATGGTGCTCCTTCACTTTGGTGTCAAGAATGTCAGACTCATCCTCACTACTGGACTGTAACTCCGGTGTTGAGGCCTTTGTCCAATCCCTGGACTTGGTGGCAGCAGGGGCAATTACTCTGGTTGCATTGCAGCCCTATAGCTCAATTCTGGTCATTCTCAGTTACCCTGGTCACAGTTGTGCAGATATGTCTCCACTAACTACGACCCTTGGCCTCGTCTACATTCAGTCCTTACTACACTTCCCTGTCAACCCTGCTTGGTCATAAGTTCTCTGTGTTCTCAATATGTCCTGCACCTTGTATCATTTTCACTGGACCTAGTTTATTTTACCCAGACCTGACTTTATTTTCATCGGACCTGACCTAGCACTTTCTCCAGTTATCCCTTGTCTGCCTTTAGGCTGTTTACTTGTCACCATATATACTTGTCCTTAGTTTTCACTTAGTATAAGTACTTTGTAGATTATCCTGTACTCCTTAGTCTGAAATGAACCAAAGTTACTACTCCTGTTCCTGCCTGTCTCCATCTCCATCTCCTCTTGACCGGAACTTACGCAAGGGATCAATGCTCATATTCTTAGTCATTGAATCCAAGTGGTCACCAACTCCAGCCGGACTAATCCCTTGTCCAGCCCTCTGCCCTCTTACTTTGTCCATGTTCATCTGGACTTGACCAGACCATCTACCAGAGTAGACCCAGACTTGACACTGCCCCAGACTATACTGTAGGCCAGCAAGTCTGGCTGTCCACTGACAATATATGTATGCTTAATTGTGCTTTCAGGAAGCTTACAGCATGTACTTTAGGGTAGGTGTTACGACCATGCCCAACTCCGGGCCTTATCCGGTCACTCCGGTCGCATTGCAGCTCTACAGCTCTACTCCGGTCGCTCGTCTCCTACTCCGGTCGCGCTCACACAGATAACCTTCCGTTAAGCACGACCCTTGGTCTATGCTCCATTCGCTCGTTACCACACTTCGCCGTTTACCCTGCCTTGACGTGAGTTCTCCATGAACTCGATATATCCTATACCTTGTAGCATTTTCACCGGACCTGATTTATTTTACCCGGTCCTGACTTTATTTTCACCGGACCTGACCTAGTCCTAACTCCGGTCGTCCCTTGTCCGCTATTAGGTTGTTTACTTGTCACCGTATGTACTCGACCCTAGTTTCTACTTAGTATAAGTACCCTCTAGTTTACCTTGTATACCTCAGTCTGAAATCATCTAAGTTACTACTCCTGTCCCCTTGTCTGTCTCCGTCTCCATCTCCACCTGACCGGAACCTACGCAAGGGATCAACGCTCGTTGTCCTTGTCGTTGAATCCAATCGGTCGCAACTCCGGCCCGGGCTAACCTCTGCCCAAACCTCTGACCTTTGCCCTCGTCTGTTTTCATCCGGACTTGACCGGACTTCCTACCGGAGTAGACCCGGACTTGACAGTAGGTCTATGACATCAGTGTGGAGCTAAGGCTATGATATGATATCATGAGCAACTATGTTGTAGATAAGATGCCTAGATAAGATACTATGATATAATAAGATAAAAGTTAGGGTTCATTACACTACTCTCCCCTCAGCTGCAGGATCCCAGACTGCAAGCTTTTCAGGGACATGACTAAATAAAGAGTCAAAGTCTGACTGCACCATATGAAGCTTTCAAGGCACAGAGGGGTTTTCTCTATAAAAACACTCATCTACCAAAAGAGAATTCTTTAAGTTAGATGATGGTTCCCATGTCCTCTCATGTTCTTCATAGCCCTTCCAGTGCACCAGATACTGGAGTTGCCTTTTATAAATATGAGAAGCTACTATACAGTCCACTTTGTATTCTTCATCACATTCTTCAGAGACATACACTGGACCAGGCTGGGACACAGGTTGTTCCAGGAGAGGTCCTAAGTAAGGTTTAACATGTGACATATTCACAACTGGGTGAATGTGAAGGGTATTCATGTGCTTAAGCTCTACTGCATTAGGAGTGACTCACTGAAAATGTGTCACACAACACAACAAGAGGTGCACAAACGCCTAATAGTAACACATGTTTTGCTAAGTTATTACATGAAAGCAAATCTCAGAACACTTGGCCAAATTCAGGCTTTGAAGTCACATGAATCAAAGGTTGCTATTGATGAGTCAATTCTGGAGGATGCACAGAAGCTTGTACCTAGTAAGAGGTACTGTCCATATTTAGATGTCTTCTCAAAGAAGTTGTCAGAACTAGAGTTGTCCAGTCCATAGGACTGCAAAAAGACTGGAAACTGGACTGGACTGGACTGGTTGCAATTGGTTGCAAGCACATTATGTAAGCAATATATATATGGTATAAAAACCCCTATATTACAGGCTAATTTTGGCCTGCAGTGAGTCTTAAGGGGTGTAAAACTGATCTTTTTGGATGAAATATGGCACAAATAAATATGTAATGACTTGTACATCATCACTACAGTGTATACATTGTATTTAGATGCTATCTAACACACCTTTGATGTGAAAAACATTGATAAAATGCAAAAAAAAATTAGTTGCAACCACTTTGGACTGGTCTTTAAGTGGTCCAGTCTGGTCCTCTTCCAAAAAAGGCTAAAAAAAACTGGACTGGACCAGACTTTTAAACTCTAGTCAAACCCATGCTGCTTAGGAAGCCATGGGATCATGACATTGACCTAAAGGAGGATTTTCCACCCAAAAAAGGGTGTTTGATACTCCTGTTGGTGGATGAGCAGAAAGAAGTTGAGGCATTTCTTGATGATCAGCTGCTGAAATGCTATATTTGCCATTCTATCTTGGCTCAGACTTTTTTGCCCACAAAAATGCTGGCAAGAAGTGCATGGTTCAGGACTATCAGTATTTAAATGAGTGGACAGTAAAGAATAACTATCTGCTACCCTTGATCAGTCAGCTTGTTGACAAGTTGAAAGGATGTAAACTCTTCACAAAGATGGATCTTCATTGGAGTTACAACAATGTCCAGATTAAGGAAGGTGACAAATGGAAAGCTGTGTTTGTAATGTACCAAGGGGTTTTTGAGCCTATTGTTATGTAAACATTGTAAAGGCATCCTCAAATGTTGACAAATTTTTCTTTGCAGACTTCATTTTTCTCCCTAAAGTCAATGCTAAAGTGTTGATGATATGATATGTAAGGCAATTCCACTGTGGACTCATGCATGTGGACCATCTTCAAAAAATTGCTGTCATTCATCTGGAAGTCCAACATTTCCTGCCGATGGAAGGTAACCATTCCCTGTGTTGAGGGGGATAAAATTTGGAGCATACCTAGCAAAGAATTGTGTTTGGTGTCCGCAGACATGCCAAATGCCAATCCCAGGTTGAATTTCAACCCTGGATGGTAACAAAATATACTGGTTTCCTTTGATTCACCTTCATAGGTTTCTGCTGTATTGACAATTGATGTCATAAAAATTTATGACCCGCTGAGCCAGATCTGTGCCATGCCTGACTGCATAAACAAGGGCATAGCCCATGTTTACTTGCCTTTCTTGTTGTTGGTATATATACCATGGGATAGATCTGCAGACTCACTGCTCTCCTTTTTGGAAGTTGATCATTGCATGTGGTACAAAACACCCATGCCTTGCACATGCACACCCACCAATTCCTGTTGAAGCTAGTTGACTTCTGTTGGCATTGGCCTGATTTACTGTGCGGTGGTTACTACAGTCCAACCGCTGCCCAGAGTTTAATCTTCTGGACCATGGAGATACTTTATAACACACCTCCACTTGGTTTGCTGTTCCCTTGTAATGGACCAACTTTTTATCTTATCTTAGTGTACAGCCATATCTTATCTACCTAGTCTAGACCAGTGCCTTATGCTGTACATGCTGCCTTCCTTGATGTCATTCCACATAGCCATAGCTCCACTATGACATCACTAACATAGCTTTGCACAGTACATAGCCTCATGGATAGCCTTGCATAGCCCTTGTGTATAGTAGTATATATACAGTGCAATCCAGCACCCATAGGCTCTCCATTTGAGCTCATTTTGAGTTATTGCCCTAGTCCTTGTGTCCTATCCTTCTCAGAGTCTCTTGTAGAGTAGGGTCCTTGGTGCTTTTGCCTAGGGTTGTCTCATCCCTCCAAGTATTCCTTGTATGGTTGTGATCCTACCATAAATCCCTTTCCATCCATGAGCCAAAGTTCATTTTCAGTGTGCTTTAGTAGCATATGCTCTGCCTTGAAATTTCCATCCACCACAATATGGGCATATTCCCAACTAAACTGATAAGCATCATTTACTGGGGTATATCACAATCACTTACTCAGTTAGATCTACATTGTCCTCAGATGGAATGTTGATCTCTGGCTGTAGACATGCAGGGCAAAAAAGGACTAATTCCTCTGACCCAGGTTTCACTGATCCAGAATGAAATCCCTGCATTTTAGCAGCCTCCAGACCCTGGAAACCCTCA
>JAYMGJ010000673.1:0-37791 GCA_037178675.1 Scleroderma bovista
GGCCAATGTCTGAACAGAACTCGAAACTGGTAGGGCAGTGCCCACCGAAGGTCAGGAACAGGGATGTGAGAGTCAATGTAACCATAAAAACGGTCATGACTAATGAGGGTGAGTTGCTCCTCCCTACTAAGAGGTAGGGGCCTCCTAATATGTCCCATATTTCCACTAAGCGTATCACTGCCGTGGTTTTCCCTTGGGCGATACATGCGGTAATTCTGCACAGCTTCTCTCCAGTAAAAGTCCACCGACTGGTGAACACTGGGAGGTGCCGTTGTATCAATGGTAACGAGTTCGTCACCATCGTCAAGGGGATTACTGGTATCAGGGAATAATCCCATATACTCAGCAACGGTAGGAGGAGGAGCAGGTGGCTGCGAGGTAACCAAGAGACGAACTGCATAACACATGAAGAGTGCGGCTATGTAGTTGTATCTCCAGCATTCAAACCAAAACACAAACAAAGAATATATCATAAGAGATATCACGGCAAAAACAAACAGTAACTCGTGAAGAACTTCAGCTACGAGCTGTCTAAGATTCATAACAGAACACAGTGACGTAGACAGCACTGCCGTGTATGATCTACTATGGCCTTAAACAGGGCTCATAACCTGTAGCAACAAAACTGGGGCAACAGCAACGGGGTAGCGCAAGCGTACCTTGATAGCTAGTAGCTGGTTCTTGAAGTTGAGTTGTTTGAAGTAGCGAGTAATGAGAGAACAGTTGAACTGTATTGAACTAAAGAACTACAGGGAATCCTACAGGGTATATATACCTGTGGTGCATGGTCTGTGCGTAGATAAGTATTATTCTCGCCTATTTCACCATATTCCCATATGTAGTAGGTGCAGTTTCCATAACGGTAGTTATCTGGAAACGTGCCTTGTAACGTGCATCAGGTCGTGTTATACACGTGCCTTGCATGTGACAGTTCCAGGTCTCTTGTGGAGCCGGTCATGTGATGTTCCGGTAAACTGGTAACAGCTACTCCATATCACATGTAACTGTGATCTCTGGAATCTCCAAGATTAGATAAGATAAGATAAGATGAGATTGTACTTCATCTAATCATGCATTCTTGTTGACAGCACCAGGGGTGTGGGCCAAGGCACGAGGGTCGATGGTGGGCTCTGGTCCATCGTAGTGGATGTAAGTGGCGAAGGCGGCTTGTTGGGCATTCTCGTGATGAGCGCGAGCCTTCTTGCCGCCACATCGAGTGCGGCCTCCCTGTCCTTGGGCAGGAGCATTTCCGCTTGCACCACTGTTGGACCCGCCTTGCTGCTGCTGCTGGGTGAACTTTGGGTCAGCCGGCTTGTGCTTTACAGCGCTAAGCTTGTTGGCCTGGGGGCCCTTACCACCGCCACAGGAAGAGGCACCTTTCTGCTCAAAAGAGAGTGTAGCGGCCTTGATGATCCCATCAGGCTTGAGGTTTTTGATCTCGTCCGGCGACGTTTGGCTGAGTATCTGTGCTACGACCTCCATAGTGGGAGGGAGCTTGCAAAGAATAATCATAGCCTGCACAGGGGCAGGGAACTCAAAGCTGGCGTCCTTTAGATAAGTGAAGTGGCTAAGCACCTTGGTGATAGCCGGAGTGGGATGGGAGCCAGCAGGAATGGTAGTCGAGAGGAGCTTGCTAAGCTCAGTGTAGGCAGAGCCGATACTAGGGGCACCAAAGTTCTTCTTCAGGTGGTCCCAGACTTCCTTAATGCTGTCGAGACTGGAGACAGCAACCTGGATCGAGGGGGCGAGGCGCAAGGTGATGTTACCGAGCGCTCTCTCGATGTTGTCGTCCCATTCCTTTTGGTCATCGTGACCGTCAGCAGGTTGCGTTGTCGAGTAGATGTACCATTGGCCTTGTGCCCGAAGGTAGGCCTGCATAGAGGTGTGCCACTGCTGCCAGTTGGAGCCAGTGAGCACGGGAACCATCTTGTCGAGAGCGCTGGACATGGTGATGTTCTGTTGGGAGTCAACGGAGTCAGCAAGTGAATGCGACAATGGACAAGCAAGAAAAGAAGAAACACCTGAGTGCTGGTGAAAGCACTTCTGTCAACAGCTAACTCATGACTAGGGTCATGCCAGCGCAAGTCATCGACGAACTTCGCTCATACAGGTGCTCAACTATGGAGCTCACTGGTTGGCACAAGTCGTCGACCAACTTTGCCTTGTGGCTGTGCAGGGGCTCAACTAGGAGCTCACTGTGGTCCACAGCATCAAGCTAGTTAAAGCGACGCTCAGGGAGCTGGAGCACTGCCTGGTGCATTGCTGCACACAGTGTGCTCACAGGGCTCATAACCTGTTGAAGCAATACCTATATACATAGAGGAACTGCTACTCCAACTCACCTGTTGGGTGGAGTGCACAACCTGAGATGATAGTGGTAGCTGGTCAAGAGCTGTTATATTATATAAGTGATGAACACTGTTTATATACAACAAATAGTGTGACACGTGACTGTGACGTGTGACGTGTGACATGTAACATGTAACATCTACTCTAAAGAGGACTATTACTAAGTCTACACTAATATGGGTTGCAGTCTTGTGTGCACTTCATTGACAGTTTATGCTGGGTGCACGTGCAACTTCAACAGTTGTCATCCTGGACGTCCTGTCTGCCAAATTGGAGGCTGGCGAAGCTGTTCCGTCATTCTGATTCACCTCGTGCACAGTGCGCTGCCACTGTCCTCCACTCTCGGCCATCTCCTGGACATCTCCCCTCAATGTTCCATCTGGCGCGTTTGGCAGGTTACCTGGGGCTTTAGGGTAGTTTAGTATATTGTTTGTACATGGAGTACTGGGGATATTGGGGATGCCAGCTGGCATGGTGCCGCTGGGTTTTTTTTGTTGTGGATTTTTGTTGTCTCGAGCTCGGATGTTAGACTAGTAATATAGTCGTTATCCTGATCTGTGTCATGCGCAATGTGCGGGGCTGCACCAGCTCGTTCAACATCTTTTCCTTCCACAATATTCACGGTGTGCACTGAGTCAGTGCCATCCGACTTTGAGTGCAAGTCCTCACAGAGAGGCTTGTCATGGTCACTCCATTCTGCTGGAGTCTCGAGAGCTATGGGTTCGAGGTCGCCAAAGATGGCTGCAAGGTGGCTGAAGAGAGTGTGGGTGAGCTCATGGTGTATGAGTCGCTTGAGAAGAGAATCTGTAATCACTTCAAGTATAATAAATTTTGCCACTGCATTAGATGAGTTCCAAGCTTTGAGTTCGTGGGAATCGACTGGTTTTGGTGCTGCACCTGTGAGGTGGCTGACTACACCTTCCGCGGCTGCGCTATCGAGGATATGTGTGTGGTAAAATTTACAGTTTTGAATTTCTCGCGCGAGTTCAGGGAGTTCGAGGACCATTTCACTTGATACTTTCAAGGTATGGGAAAATCCTATTTTCCACAAGCTGCTTCTTCCACTAGGCAAGAGCGGGGCTCATAACCTCTTGGAAAAAGTGTGTTGGGGGTTGCTGCAGTGGACCTAGAGGACAGAAGCTGTGGTAGGAAGTTGGTAACCTGTAGTAACTACTACAAGTGAGTATGTGTAGAAATGAGTGTGTAGGACTACTTACCCTCAGTAGATGTTCAAGCTACTGAGTGACTAATAGGAAATACTACTGTGTATGTGCGCTCTGAGGGCGTATGTAAGCATCATGTGGTCATGCACCTCAGTACCTAGTAATGCATGCTGGTTAATTTACAACAGCTTACTGATCACTTAAAAAGCCCTTACAAAGCTCTTACCAATCCTTGACAAATTCTGCTTACTCCCCTCCCTTTTTGTACTTTAATGCTGTGTCCCCCCCATGTATTTAAACCCCTGGGCTCAGCCCAGTGATAAGAGACCCCTATAGCATGAAATTATCCCTCTCTCAGACTCTCCCAATCAGTATCCCTCCAGTCCTTGAGTCCTTGTAGGCTTCAGTGAAGGTCTAAAGGCTCAATATCTTCAAGTATATTCAAGTTATTCAAGAACTATCCTTCTTGCTAGGCTCAAGCAGAGTCTAGGCTTCATTCTTGTCAATCCCCCTTGCCTCTGGACATCTGAGGCATCCCTGTCCCCTTGCTGCACTATCCTCTCTGTGTAGCACCCTGTTCCCAACCAACTCCTGTCTGGATTCTGCACAGGAAAACCACCACTCTTTCTTTGTCTATTGGTGTTGTGTTTTGGTTGTTGTTTCAACCTAAACCCTCACTTTGACTCACACCATGGATAGATGGCGGTCAAGATGGATAGCCATTATAGTATGCAGGAACAGTTGTTTATAGTCAATTCACTAACCTCTGCCTTCAACATGCTACTGGAACCCACATTGGAAAACCTCCGCATATCCCACAGGTAGATATCCATCCCTGGATAGATGGCAGTCGAGAAGGATTATTATTATGTGGGAGCAGTTTTTTATAATTAATACACAAACCTCTGCCTTCAATATGCTACTGGAACCCTCATTGGAAAACCTCCACATATCCACACAGGTGGATATCAATCTGCAGATAGATGGGGATCAAGATGGATAGCCATTATATTATGTGGGAACAGTTGTTTATAATCAATTCACTAACCTCTTCCTTCAATATGCTACCTGCACCCTCAGTGGAAAACATCTGCATGCCCCCACAGGAGGATATCTATTTGCAGATAGATGGGGCTCAAGATGGATAACCACTGCATTATGTGGGAGTGGTGGTTTATAATCAGTGCACTAACCTTTGCCTTCAATATGCTACAAGAAGTGAATTTGGATATTGCACCCATGTTATAAGGGTCAGCCCATTTTGTCATTTTATGTTGCAGATGGGCAGGCCCATGTTGCATTCCCCCATCTCATATGTGTGGGCTCAATAGCTGTTTTCATCATATAAGGGCAGCCCATAGTGTATAATTCATATGATCTGGGTGGGCTGGTATCTCATTCCCCTATGTCATATGGACCAGCCCATGTCCTCTCTTCCTATTACAGATGGATGGGCCCAAATTACATTCCCCCATCTCGGATGGGCAGGCCCTATAGCTATCTATGTCACCTATGGGCCAGCCCAGATGTTGTGATGCCATGTGATATGGGTGGGCTGACATATTACCCAGTCCATACATACTTCCTCATTGTTGATGGGTTGGCCCAGAACACCTTGTGCCATTGTCACAACCATGTGATGCCTTCTGACTCCACAAGGCCCCTAGTCTGTTGCAGACTCAAGTCCAATCGTGATCGGACACCTCCAATGCTATGTACCCATCTCCACTCCAACTTTTCACACTCTGTCTCCTTTTAGTATATAGTTCCATGCCTATGCCTCCGGTTATTGTATGTTCCCAACCCCGTTCTGTCCCTGTCTCCCTTGTTCCCATTTTAGATTAGATCTGATTACTCATAGCTGTGCTCCATTAACCTTTTGATCTGTTATGCTTATCATCAATCTCCATTCCATGTACCTTACTCATCTGTTTGTCATCCACAGACTTTTAGCTATGTCTCCGCTATGTCTCTCTCTGCTTCTTGGTTACTGTACATATCCAATGTAAAGTATAAGTACTCTGCATGCTGAGGGGATTGTCCCTCAGTTCAAATATCAGCTTGAATACCTCTCACAAACTCCTCCATCTCCACTCTCCGTCTCCATCGCCGTTCGACAACTCCAATTACCTTCAGACCTCTGTTCTCTGAAATATGAGGACTAGTATTCACAAGGGCACAGCACATATGCTGAAGCCAACATCCTCAAACCTCCCGCAACTTATCCCTCAGTCCCCAGCCTTCATGCTGAGCTCTGCTGTTGTCAGAGTTCATCAGAGGGAACAGTTCTGACAGTATATTTGAACTCATATTTGCAAATATCCGCTAAATCATATCATGACTAGTTGTTCTATAATCCAGACCCATGCCCAATCTTGTGTGCTCAAAGATTGTCAGGAGGCACTCAATGTGCCCTCCACTTCGAGGAACAAACTTACTGATGAAGGAGAGTTCCTCTCCTTCTCAAACAGAAACACTCTGCCTGGGGCTCCCTTACCTGACCCCACAACTCCGACTCCTGCACTGTGCCACCCCAACGACTCTGGAGTTTACTCCACACATTGTTTCGACAATGTCTTGGACATCTACAGTGACAGTCACCCTGGTGGCAATGGTGGTGATGGCAGAGATAGCAACCCGCCTTCTCTGAACCCACTGAATATCCCACTACCAGACTTACCTGTCCCTTCCAACCCAACCCCAACTCAGGACCCCTTACTCCTATTCACATAAGCAGTCCAGGCCCTCACACGTGTCACTACGGCATCCACCGCAGGTGATTCAGTCATGGACCCTCGTAAAAGTGGGTCATCGGACATGTACAAATGCCTGCAAAGGTGGGTCTAGCTGGTGCTGGCCGGCATACGCAGGATAGCCACAGCCGGCGAGATCACACTATGCAAATACAGGTGCAGCCTGCATATTGAAATATGGAGCAAGATATTGTAAATATGGTACAGACTGAATGCATGGATGGCTGTAGATAGAGGGTCGGCTGTGGATCTAAGAAAGCTGCACATGGGGTAAGGGCCAGTTGGATTGGTGATATCACACCTGGCATAGGTATGGTACTGGCCTACATATTGATGGATTGTATATGTAGTACAGGCCAGCTGAATGTTGGATGTGAGAGAAATGTGATTATGGGTTTGGCTGAGTGAATCAATATGGTAAATAAGGGAAGGGCCACCTCATAATCAAAACCTCCGACTGATGTAGCCATGGCACCAGCCAAGGAAGTGGAAGGACATAGATATGGTACAGGCCGTGAGAGGGGTAAGTATGATAGGTATTGTAGCTATTGGATCGGCCAGATACGACATCACGTGCGGGTATGGTATGGGCCGGAGGAAGTAGATATTGTAAACTTGGGAGGGCCATCTATGTGTAATCTTGAGGGGAATATGATTATTGGTCTGGCTGAATGATAGTCACATTGTCAATATGGTACAGGCCGCCTCAGGCAAGAATGTTGCAACATATGAGATGATGGTATTGGCCGGAGGAGGTAGATATTGTAAACATGGTAGGGGCCACCAGTGTGAAAATCTACCAGGTAACATAGTTAAGGTACCAGCCAAGGATATGGAGAAGTGTAAATATGGTACAGGCCTGGCTTCCCAATGTTGAGAGTAATGGAGATATGGTATTGGCTGGCCCACGTGCTATTGCCTATGTAGGCCGCATAGGCAGAAATCTTTACAACAAATGTGGTTATGGGACCAGCCGAAGGAGTAAGCTACTGTAATCCTTGTAAAGGCTGGTGACAATGAATTTATTTTGGGCCATGTAGGTCTAGGGCTGGCCAGTGTGAGTCAAAGTGTGGATTTGGGTCCGAGTAATAACCCAAACACAACACCAACAAAGGACTATGAAAAGTGCGAGTGGTGGTTTACCTCCGTGGTGTCCAGAGAGGATATGCTGAGGAGGGGGAAAGGGGATCTACACCAACAGGGTGATGCAGACAGTGATGCAGGATACTCCTGGGGTACAGGAGTAATAGAAGACAAAGGGGATAGGGGTCTGGACTCTTCCTAAAGCCTAGGAAGTGTCAAAGCGGGGATTGAGGTGACTGAGACTGAAACAGCAATACTACACCTAGAGATTGGTGCAGCAAGGGGACAAGGGGGCTCCTGATGTCCAGAAGCAATGAGAGATGAAGGATTGACTGGCTAGACTCCGCTTGAGCCTAGAGAAATACTTGGACTTGAATGGATTGAATAAACTTGAGATATCAGAGCCTTTAGACCTTCACTGAAGCCTACAAGACTCAAAGAGCTGAGGGGATACTGACTGAGAGAGTCTGAGAGAGGGATAATTTCGTGCAATTGGGTTTCTTTTCACTGGGCTGAGCCCAGGGGTTTAAATACATGGGGGGGCACAGCATTAAAGTACAAAAAGAGAAGGGAGTAAGCAGAATTTGTCAAGGATTGGTAAGGGATTGGTAAGAGCTTTGTAAGGGGTTTGTAAGCGATCAGTAAGCATGGGATAAGCAGGAATGAGTAAGCATAGGGAGCATGAATAAGCTGCTGAGTAAAGGAATGAGTAAGCTGCATGACAAGATTGATTGGTAAGGGAGTGAGTCATCAGCTGAGTAATATACCCAAAATGTGAAAGGGATAGAGTAATACTGATGACAAGAGAGCATCAGTAAGCAAGGGATGAGTCACTGCACAGCAGAAGGAGTCATTGATGCACAGCCTAAGAAGTTTGATGGGGGGCTGTGTACCATCAGGAATTTGATGGGACAAGAATGGGGAAGATCTGAGATAAATAGGGGGATTGATCCGAGACAAAACAGCCACAAGAAGGGTACCAGGGGTCCAGAGGTCTTTTGGGGGGTCAGCATATACTAAGGATATACTCTGGACCCCTGGTACCCTTCTTGTGGCTGTTTTGTCTCGGATCAATCCCCCTATTTATCTCAGATCTTCCCCATTCTTGTCCCATCAAATTCCTGATGGTACACAGCCCCCCATCAAACTTCTTAGGCTGTGCATCAATGACTCCTTCTGCTGTGCAGTGACTCATCCCTTGCTTACTGATGCTCTCTTGTCATCAGTATTACTCTATCCCTTTCACATTTTGGGTATATTACTCAGCTGATGACTCACTCCCTTACCAATCAATCTTGTCATGCAGCTTACTCATTCCTTTACTCAGCAGCTTATTCATGCTCCCTATGCTTACTCATTCCTGCTTATCCCATGCTTACTGATCGCTTACAAACCCCTTACAAAGCTCTTACCAATCCCTTACCAATCCTTGACAAATTCTGCTTACTCCCTTCTCTTTTTGTACTTTAATGCTGTGCCCCCCCATGTATTTAAACCCCTGGGCTCAGCCCAGTGAAAAGAAACCCAATTGCACGAAATTATCCCTCTCTCAGACTCTCTCAGTCAGTATCCCCTCAGCTCTTTGAGTCTTGTAGGCTTCAGTGAAGGTCTAAAGGCTCTGATATCTCAAGTTTATTCAATCCATTCAAGTCCAAGTATTTCTCTAGGCTCAAGCGGAGTCTAGCCAGTCAATCCTTCATCTCTCATTGCTTCTGGACATCAGGAGCCCCCTTGTCCCCTTGCTGCACCAATCTCTAGGTGTAGTATTGCTGTTTCAGTCTCAGTCACCTCAATCCCCGCTTTGACACTTCCTAGGCTTTAGGAAGAGTCCAGACCCCTATCCCCTTTGTCTTCTATTACTCCTGTACCCCAGGAGTATCCTGCATCACTGTCTGCATCACCCTGTTGGTGTAGATCCCCTTTCCCCCTCCTCAGCATATCCTCTCTGGACACCACGGAGGTAAACCACCACTCGCACTTTTCATAGTCCTTTGTTGGTGTTGTGTTTGGGTTGTTGTTTCGACCTAAACCCACACTTTGACTCACCGAACACGCCCTATCAGCCACCTCCTTAAGATACAACCAGTTGGATTTGCCATTGGTGGATGTTTCTGACCTTACATTTGCACCAACTTTACCTTGAGCTGACATTTTCAACTCCAGATATTTTTTGTTTTGGGGCTTCACATGAGTGACAGTGATCTGTGAGTGTGTTTGCACTCCCATCACTGTCCACGTTTGGTTCAGGGGGCTTCATGTTTGTGGCAGCGATCTGTGGGTGTGTTTGCACTCCTGTTGCTGTCCACATTTGGTTCAGGGGGGCTTCATGTTAGCGGCAGCAATCTGTGGGTGTGTTTGCACTCCTGTCGCTGTCTGTGATTGGTTCAGGGGGACTTCACATTAGTGGCAGCAATCTGTGGGTGCATTTGCACTCCTGTTGCTGTCTGTGATTGGTTCAGGGGGATTCATGTTAGTGGTAGTGATCTGTGGGTGCGTTTGCACTCCTGTTGCTGTCCACGATTGGTTCAGGGGGATTCATGTTAGTGGCAGTGATCTGTGGGTGTGTTTGCACTCCTGTTGCCATCTGCGGTTGGTTCTGGGGGATTTGTGTTAGCGGTTGCAACCTGTGAGTGTGCTTGCACTCCCATCACTGTCTATGTTTGGTTCTGGGGGCTTCTTATTAGCAGCAGTGATCTGTGAGTGTGCTCACATTCCTCATCATCCTGCTTTTGCAGGTAAGGAACCTTTTCTTTCTTTATTTACAAATACTGACAATTGTCTGTCAGTATATCCCAAGGACAGCAGGTAAGGTGCTCTCTTTTTGTTTGCAAATACTAATCACACTCTGTCTCCGCATCCTTCAGGTCACTAACCATTTGCCCCCGTCCCTACCTTACAAGTATTTCCCGCTGTCACGCACCAAACATGTTTGGTACTGTGGACATGGAGAAAGTTAGCCGATGAAACTAATGCGAAGAACGCACACCCAAGATCTGTTGAAAGATTGTCCCGACTTGAGGGATACAGACAGCCCTCGCTATCCATATCACGCAAAGTCAAGACTATCCTTATGCGAAGAATGAATACAAGCTTGTCATAGCCATCTATCGCACAAGAATGACTATCCTGGAGCGAGAGATGAATGCCATTGTCTGGCAGTCATCCCTCGCACAAGAACCGCCAAGAAGCAGAAGAATCCAAGGATTGGTGATCATTTCAGTATGAGAGAGGAATGCAACCTACTGCAGTCCAACTCCCATGCCAGAACAACCAAAGAAGCAGAAGAAACGATAGAGAAACGAAGGAGAAAAGGAAGAATCATTTTTAGCGCCCAAATGTCAAATTTAGGCGCCCAGTGCCGGCATTCCGATATTTTGAATAGCTCCGCCATTTTTGAAGCTATCAATCATGTGACTATACCATCATGGAGCCTAGACCATGGTCTATCTGCCTGTCAAGTTCCGACGTAAATCCGTTCATTTCCCACGGAGATATTCCACCTGCAATCCAGACACCCGCTTCATCACTCACTATGGAGTCCACATTTTCTCTGGAACGTTTCTCTGCTATTGCAGCAGACCTCAACTATGTCCTGCTCTTGGGACAGCCTCTCCCTGAGCTCCTGTGTACTGTCTGGTACATATCTTCCCAGCCTGCTCCCTCAGTCCCTCTCGTTCTCGGTCAGCGCGTTCTCCTCGTCAGTCCTGCGTTGCGCACATACTTTGGTCATCTCAAGTCTATCGTTAGACTTGAAAATTCATACCTGGTCGTCTCTGTGTCTCCTGAGTCCTCTGCATATGGTCCTTTCATCCCAGAGTCCTGTCACATCCATCTTCCTCTATCATTCATCTCGCTTCCCTGGACACATCGAATCCGCTACTTGCGATTCTCTTCCCTGCTATCCTGCAACAAACACGAATGAAACAGTGCTCTAGAACCCTTCTTAGGAGCCCTAATAGAGTACAGAACCTTCCCCTTACTGCTCAAGGGAAGACTGCACTTTGGGAGCGCCAAATTTCGCGTTTTTGCTCTACAGAAGCTCAATCCAAGGGATTTGTGACACTCTGTGACCAGCTGTGACTCTACTTGTCATTCCAGGCCCCCTGACACTGCTCTTCTGGTCGGATCAATTCTTTTATTATCCCCCAGCCACTCCCATCAGTGGCACTGCTTCAGAAGCTCATCTCCAGATCTAAAGTTCAATAAATCACAGGTTGTGCTTCCCTTCTGTCTGAGTCACACAGAGTCACTCTGGCTCACTCTGACTCACTCTGCTGCGCATTATTCATCCCCTCTTGGCATTACTAATCCCCATTACTCCCCTTACCAATCACTTACCAATCATCCTTCAAATCATGCTTATCATGCTGCTTATCAATTCATGACTCATGCCCCTATGATTCATATGCATTATGTCATCGCATATGCTCATTTAGCTTCGATCTACTCATCCCCTGCTTTCCCCCCTTCTCTTTTGGGCCCCATGCAATGGTTTTTCCATATTCTTGATTATGCACCCCTTTTTACCTATGTTTTTGCTCTTTCCCTTGGCTCAGCAGCTTGTTCAGGCTCTCCCCATCGATGACTCAGCCTGATTACACTGCTTATCAATCGCTTACCAATTTCTTACCAATCTCTTACCAAGCACTTAGTCATTTGTGCTTACAGGGCCACAGCCCCTCCTGTATATAAACCAGCAGCCAAAGGCTGCAAGGAAGTGTCTGCTTCCCCCTCAATAAAGCGACCACATTCACTCTCCCTCACTGTCTATAAGCTCTATCTCTGTCTTTGGACTTGTAGGTCACTCAGTGCTGGCCTAAAGCTCCTATATTGTTGTTTATCAGATATATCTTGTATCTGATCATTTCTCTAGGCTGAAGCGCAGTCTAGCATCACTGTCCACTCTATCCCATCACTGTCCATTGCATTCTTGAAGCAGGAACTGTCCCCTTGCTTCCCTGTTGCTCCATCACTGCTGTTACACCCCTGTCATCAATCTATCATCGCTCTTCAATCCCAGGACTCTTCCTAACCACTGTGGTAGGCTGAAGAGGAGTCAATACCATCCCCAGTCGCATCTATTCCCCATCAGAAGCCCTTTCCTTCCCTCCTGCATCCTGCCTGAAGGCGTGCAGCACATCCCTCTGAGGAGATTAAATACCAGAAACGCAAAGGAAGACCACCACTCGCATATTGCTGTCATTTGGTGTTGGTTGTTGGTTTTTCTGACCTCTTCCCTCACTTAGGCGCACACCGCGTGTACCCAGAGTAAGTAAATCACCTGTATGAAACTTTGCATTCGACTCACCAATCCCTCAGCATTCACACTGCTGCACAGACCCTTTGCCTAGGAGTTCCCAGCCTAGTTGCCAATTAGCGTATTTGGCTGCTTTCGATACTAGTAGATTTCTCCTTGGGAGCCAGTTTTCCAAGTGGAGGGCCCCCTCTTGACAACCTGACTCCCACTTTATTTTGGTAGAGCATTGTGTTTAGACTACCTATTTAGTAGTACTTCACTCGCAAATTTGAGCTCTAGACTTGGATGTCAAAATATCAATTTGTCAGGCCATTCCAGGTCACATGATCATGTGATTTGACTAAGAGCTTGCGCTGACATTTGCAACACAAGTTAGAAGATAGGGGAGAGTCCCAGCGAGCAACAGTACCCAATAAGGGTTGTCAGGGTCTGTCGCCTGGATTATCAGAGAGGTAGCGATACCTTTTGCAGCCTGTGCTATCACCAATATTTGATGGCTGTATCACTTGCTCTGAGTTCCATAAGTACGAACAAATATCAACTAATCTCCTTGCCTCAACACCAACAATGGCTCAAAAAGAAACAACCCTCCATGCCCGAAGTACATCCTATTCAACAATGCCTCATTTATAGGACTTTACGCTGAGATATGTCCATCACCATTGAACCCACCAGTCTATCGCAAATCACCAAAGCACCCCAATGCAGATACCCAACAAGATACCCCAACAAGATACCTTACATAGTTGTCCTGCAAATATTCGCTATAGTTAGCCCAATACATTACATTCCTGTGGCCCCAGGGAAACACATCTTAGCGCAAGTGTTTGCTTGTAGTGGTATATATATCTCCAATAGCCAATACTTTCTCTGTGAAGTCCCCCCGCTAGCATCGCAAATAGTTTCATTGTACAATGGTTTTAGGATGTAGTCTACATTGCTATTGCACTGCGCAGTCGTATCTGCGTATGTAATACCGTAGCGGCTTGTGCGGGCTTCAAGCTTTGTGCCTGATTGACCGTGTAACCAAATCAGAGCTAGAGTTTGATGCTTTCTCACCAGAAGCAAATCCAAATCCAAATCGGGTTTAGACTTTGATGTGAATAAAGGCTTACTGCATTTAGGATGGTTTGGTTTTGAGGCCATTCTCACAAGACAGAAATGCAACCTGGTTGCCAAGGAAAATTTTCTTCATTCCACCATGTCCTCTGAAGAGGAAATCCGCAGCTCTATCTTTTCTTACCTCACTAAAATCCTGGATGATGCAGTAAAGGACACCTGCCTGGTTCAAGGGACCCATATATCCATCCCAAAATTACAGAAACCCAGGTATGTCTTCAGGCAGCATTTTCGGCCTTGCTGACATCACTAGAATGAGGGCCCAAAATGACTTGTCAAGTCTATATGACATCCCAAATTTGGGAAAGTGGTCGGAGACTCTTCCGGAGCAACAGTTGGGCCTCAGTGCTGCAACAATTGCAGCTGCCTTTCTTAACCCTTGTGAGGAATTTCCTGTTTCCATGGAAAAAAAATTTTATTAGAGGTCTAGTGGTGGTGAACTGGGACTCCAACAGATTTGCGCAGACTGTCAAGGGTGGAGCTTCAAAGTCTACCCGCCATCCTCAACTGGAAAATTTTTTTGAGAGGGCCAAGCTTGGCGTCATCGATAAACCAGCTACCGTAGTGGACAAACATGGGAAGATTCTACTATGGTATCTCCCCAACATACTTTGGGATGACTTTGTGGTGAGTTGCACCTAATTTACTAACGTTGAATATCTTGATTGCGGACTGTCTGCAGGTGAAACTCAACAACACCGTGAAAGACTTGAAGTCAAATTTAGTCAACAAATCTGCAGATTCATTCAAAACTCACTCTTGGTGATTCCGTAACTTCCTTCCTAATCAGAAGAATTTCAGTTCAGGCATGCTATCTATAGCCCCTGGGACATTTATGGTGGGGCATAAAGTAAGTTTGATGAATCAATATTGATTTCCATTGAGAAAATGTTAACTTGCAGCATTAGCGTCTGGTGGATCCGATTTTGCCAACCATTTCACTCAAGTCACAAAAGGTTCAATGATGGTTGCAGAAGGTAGAACTCTTTGAGCGGTTCACAAATGCTATCTTGGGCATTGTCCATCTGGATCTCCTCCAGGCTGGCTTGGATGCAAATGCGATCCTTAATGACAATTTGTCTGACAAGCCTTACAATTGGACTTCAGCTTATTCCGGTATGGATCTTATTGTCAACCGGATCACACCTCCCCACAGGGATGCTGGCAGTGCCCTTTCCTTTTATGATCTCCTGGTTAGTTTAGGCAAGGGGCATCAAGCCAATTTCCAAGTGACAGACCTGGGCACATGTTTTACATACCAACCAGGAACACTAATTTTCCTGACTGGGAAAGTATTGGAACATGCAGTGCCACCATGGGGAGGGGGGGAGAGGGCCATAATTGCTCACTACATGAAGGACCTTCTGCATGACAGGATGGATGTGCCATGTCCCTTATTGCCTTCTCAGATGGGCTGGTGGGCAAAATTTGGTTCTGGGAAGTAAGTTCAGTTGTTACTTAATGGTGGGTAGTGATAGCCATTACTTATTGATCCATGTGATTGTGTAAAGGTGATGACAGCTACTTATTTCAGTTAGGCCAGATAGGGTAGTGGGGTGTTACTTATTGATCCATGTGATTGCATAAAGGTGATGGCAGCTACTTATTTCAGTTAGGCCAGATAGGGTAGTGATAGCCGTTACTTTTTGCTGTGTTGGAATTTTACTTGGTATGATGACAGGATCTAGGGCAAAGAAACTTAGTTCACTCTGGCAGATTGTCAATCCAGACAATCATGTCTCCAGTACCTCGTAAGGAAAAAAGAAACAGAGCCAGAAACCATGGATCTGGTGGCTCCAGTCGCAGGTCTGGGCATGCGGGCATTGTAACCCACACCCCAGTCCGAACTAGAAGGGGAAAAATAACCTATGAAGAGGTTCCCACCTGGCAGTACTATCGAGCTTCTTCTACTGAAGAAGATGAGACTCCTGCAAGAAAAAGGATAAAATCACCAAGAGGGGCTGCTGAGGGTAGCCACCTTCTCAACGAGGTTTCTCAACTGATAGATGAGCAAGACCCTGCTGATTTCCTTGCATCTGCAAGGCGGAAAACCAAGGTCAAGACCATCTTTTAATTCAGTCCCATTGATTTTCTTATCTAGTAAAAGACCCAGAACGACTTTTGTCGGAATGGATTCCCTGGCGAGCTCGGTATCTTTTGATAATCTTGGAGTGCGAACATCCTGCTTTGACCGAGGAATGTCAAGTTTGCCACCAGGTTACTGCTAATATCCGATGCCTTTCTTGTCAAACCAGTTATATGTGGTGTGGGCCCTGCGCTGTCATGTCTCACATCCATAACCCCTTTCACTGCATTCAACAATGGACCAGACGATTTTATGATAATATCACCCTCCACGATCTTGGCTATGTCTTTAATCTAGGTCATAATGGAGCTCCATGCTCCAACAATATGTTGGAGTATGGGGGGGACTGGTTCTGTGATCAATTCACTGTTGTTCACTCTACTGGAATATTTGTACACCATCTGAGGTGGTGTAGGTGCAATGATGCAAGTCTGGAAGACCGGCACCTCCAGCTGCTTTGGTCTCACATATTCCCATCTACTGTCATTAGGCCCCAGACTGGATTCACCTTCGACGTCCTGGATCATTTCCTCATTGATGCTCTGGAATGCAAAACTTCCACCTGGAGTTTCTATCAAAAGATCTGCCATTTCTCAAATAATGCCTTTCCAGACTCCCTTCCAGTAAGTCTTTCAACTACAAACTTTCCTTCTATGCTACATGGTTTTATTTAGGATCGTTATCGAGAATTGCTGAGGGTCTCTTGGATGTGGAGAGATCTCTCCAACAGGAAAAGGGCTGGCTTTGGTCACAATACAGAAAGGGATCCTAAACATGGGGAGTTGGCTGTATTTTGCCCTGCCTGCCCCCAATCAGGAATTAACTTGCCAGGTGACTGGAAGGATGTCTATACTGAGTTGGTTCTTTGTTATATTTTGGAAAAGGCTTGATGGATTGATTATTATTCAAGGGATACTGTGGCTGTGCGATATGTGGTAGATGGAAACTTTACAGCTCAGCACATGAAGGTGAGGAGGCCAGAATGTGATGTTGCCTTGGCAGATGGACTAGGGTATATGGTTGAAGATGGCCCTTATCAGAACCATGTATCATCAGCCCATGAGACCCAGTTTTTGATAATTAATGCACAAACCTTATGCTACTGGCACCATCATTTGAAAACCTTCACATATCCCCACAGGCAGATATCCATCCATGGATAGATAGGGGTCAAGATGGATAGCCATTGTATTATGTGGGAACAGTTGTTTATAATCAATTCACTAACCTCTGCCTTCAATATGCTACCAGAACCCTCATTGAAAAACTTCTCCCACATAATATAATGGTTATCCTTCTTGACCTCCATCTATCTGCGGATGGATATCTGCCTGCAGGGGTATGTGGGGGGTTTCCAATGAGGGTTCCAGTAGCATATTGAAGGCAGAGGTTGGCAGACTGATTATAAACAACTATTCCTGCATAATATAATGGCTATCTGCCTTGACCCCCATCCAACCACAGATGGCCATCCATCTGGTGGGGCATGTGGAGGTTGTCTGTGAGGGTGCTGGCAGGATATTGAAGACAAAGGTTAGTGCATTCATTATAAACCACCTTTCCTGGATAACATAATGGTTATCCTTCTTGACCACCTGTGGGTGGTTATCCACCTGGGTCATCAACCCACAAATGGACATCCATTCCATGGCAAATCCTTGACTGGAATCAGCAGGTTTTGTGCACTGGTAGCATATACCAGCAAGTAGTAACCTCCACAGCAGTAATCCCCAGTAAATAATCCTGCAGCAGCCCTCCTGCAGCAGTAATCCCGCAGTAGTAAACCAGCAGTGCTGATAATTTATTAACATGCACACAGTAATATTTGGGCCCACTTGTATGACATGGTGACAACACCTACACATGACTGATTAATCCACCTTAACCAACACCATAGCCCACACATATCCCATGATGATAATCCCAAAGCCATGTAGCCCACCCCTGTTATATGGTGACAGGTGGTCCTGGGCTCCCACTCTGCTGGCCCATCCCACCCAGGTGAATATCACCCTCATCTGGCCGTCTCATATGGCCTACACAGGTGCATGGGCTCGCTTAGTAGTAGGGTGCAGATATGTAATGTAGTTGATTGCAGGTTGGCCAGTGGTGACCTGTTGGCAGGTCATGTTTGCTAAACCAGTGAATACACAAGAATACATACCAGCCACCTCACATTACCCCTTGAGACTCGAGCTGACTCAGAGCAGGATATCCTGATGTGAATGGGGACACCATGGGGGGGTTCCCATTCCCAGTTTAACAAAGAATCTAAGCATGAGTGCAGTAAAGAGGATTATGCCTGCTACACTTCCAACTCTGGCAATGAGTTCCACAAGAACGTTCAGTCATCAGCAAACTGACCTTCTTTCTTAGCCAAGCTTCCAGACTTCCCAGGACTTAGCCAAGTGCCCATCCCAGCACAGTCTGGCCTAGACTGGCACAGCTAGTGCAGATTTTGATAGTTCATTTAGATTTGACAGTTCAAATCTAGATATGCAAATTTCCACATAATGTACCTACATTGTACCTAGTGTTTTAAGGTCCAGTCCAGTCCAGTCCTGGACCCCTTTTTTGGGAGGACCAGGACCAGGACCAGTCCTCCAAATCTCAGAAAAAGGGAGGACTGAGGACTGGATCACTTAGGACCAGTCCTTTCAGAGGATTGGTGCAGATTGATATCAGGACCACCTGTTACGACCATGTCCAACTCCGGACTCTTATCTGGTTACTCTGGTCGCATCGCAGCACTACAGCTCAACTCCGGACCTCTGCGCGTTACTCCGGTCCCGGACGCGCACATACTCTTCCGCTAAGTGCGACCCTTTGCATTAATCCCTATCCAGTCGTTACTTCACTTCTCCGTCAACCCTGTAGTACCGTGAGTTCTCCGTGCTCTGTTTATATCTTCTACCTTGTAGTATTTTCTCCGGACCTTACTTATTTTCATCGGACCTGACCTAGTCCCAACTCCGGTTATTCCTTGTCCGCCCTTTGGGCTGTTTACTTGTCACCGTAAATACTCGACCCTAGTTCTCCGTAGTATAAGTACCCTGTACTCCGTCCTGTATACCTCAGTCTGAAATCAACCATAGTCTCTACTCCTGATCTTGCCCGTCTCCGTCTCTGTCTCCGTCTCCCCTTCTTGACCGGAACCTACGCAAGGGATCAATGCTCGTTGTCCTTAGTCGTTGAATCCAAGCGGTCACCAACTCCGGCCGGACTAATCTCTTGTCCAGCCCTCTGCTCTCCCCCTTCGTCCACTTCTGTCCGGACTTGACCGGACCCCCTACCGGAGTAGACCCGGACTTGACAGTATTTCAGACTCGCACTTGTGTGGGTTCACTGTCCCAAACCTCGTACGCATATCCTGTCCAGTTTCCTTATGACTATGACCACGCGCTCTCGCGCTCGTACCGCTGCAGCACTTGCTGAGGAAGCAGGTGCAGTAGATGACCTCCACCTATCCGCCGCCCAACAAGCCCTGTCTAACCGCAGGCAACCTCCGGCTTCTGTAAGCCAATTTAGGAGCTTCACAGCTCGAAGCCCAGTAGTGTCGATGACTCCGCGTCGCGACGCTGCGTCTCAGAGCCTTCATGGTTCTGCAGACCCTGGTCACCGAGGATCCGTTCCCGGTGACGGCTTCCCCTACCATCGCGACTCCACTCCGGAGTGTCGCGAACCCGGTCGATTCCAATGGTTCGGCCCTGAGGATGGTCCCGGAGATGATCCGGACGACCCCGGAGATGGCGACAACGACGACAATGACGACAAGTTTGTCGACGCCCCGGAAGAGCTAGACCCTGGTCTAGCTGTTTTCCACAATCTAGCCATCGCCGTCAATCGCCTCTCCCGCTCTTCCCGCCGGACCAATGAGTCCTCCTCCTCCCGTGCCAAAGTCCGTGAACCGGACACCTTCGACGGTACGGACCCCAAAAAGCTCAGGACCTTCTTGGTCCAGTGCGAACTCTGCTTCCAGGATCGAGCCAAGGCATTCCGCCTTGACAGGGCAAAGGTAACTTTCGCCCAGTCATATCTAAAAGGGATGACCTTAGAATGGTTCGAACCGGACCTCCTGAACTCCGGCGATCCGGCTGACCGTCCGCGCTGGATGGATAGCTGGGTCCATTTCGTCGCCGAACTACAGAGTACGTTTGGACCTCATGACCCCATCGCCGATGCCGAGCACCAGCTCGAACACCTCCGGATGAAGGACACACACCGCGTTATGCGGTATATTGTGGACTTCAACCGACTCGCCTCCCAGGTCCAGGACTACGGAGATGGCGCGCTCCGCCGCCTGTTCTACTCCGGACTTCCGGATCGTCTGAAAGACGAGATTGCTCGAGTCGGCAAGCCCCTGACTCTCCATGGACTCCGGGCACTATGCCAGGAGATCGATGCGCGCTACTGGGAGCGCAAAGACGAGGTTGCTCGTACCACAAAGAGTCAGTCCACCTCGTCCCCAGCTAAGACCTCCGACTCCGGAGGCAACTCACCCAAGTCCGGAAAGGAGAAATCCAAGTCCGGCAACACCTCTAGCTCCGCCACTGCTGGGTCATCCAAAACGACCAGCAACCCATCCTCCTCCGGTTCCACCAGACCGGACCTCACCAACAAGCTTGGTAAGGATGGAAAGCTCACCGCCGATGAGCGAAAGCGGCGACTAGACAACAACCTCTGCATGTTCTGCGGAGGGTACCGGTCATTTTGCGGACAACTGTCCCAAAAAGACCAAAAAGGCCAAAGCTCGCGCTGCGGCCATCGCTGCAGAGTCCGGTAAGACGGACTCTACTAACTCGGGTGCCAACTCCGAGTCAAAAAAAGAGTAAGCAGCTCCCGACCCTCCGCACAACCGGTGAGCTGCGTTGACTCCGGAAGTGCACCCAAGGAGGCCCGCCTCAACGCGTCCGCTCTTTACGATCCTAACTCTCTTATGCCTCATGTTCTCCTTTTGTCTTACGATTTACCAGAACTTTGTGCGCTTGTGGACTCCGGTTCCACGCACTGTTTTGTAGATACCCAATATGCCCTCGGACACTCTCTCTCCACTTACTCCGTTCCCCCGATTGTACTCCGGCTCTTTGACGGTACATCGAATTTTGTAATTACTCAAGCCGTCGATCTATCAGTGAAATTCCCTGCATCCGGTGATGTCACCCCTATGACCTTCTACCTCACTCCGTTAGACTCTGAATGCTCGATTGTCCTTGGACATAACTGGCTCACCCGCTACAATCCGTTGATTGACTGGGTACTGAGCAGTTTAACTTTCCGGACCCCTGCACCAAGTTTGCTAGTGCCCCCATCGACCCCCTCTCCGGTTCAGTCCGGTAACCCTGTCTCCGGCCTCTCCGGCCAATCTGACCCCGGCCTCGCGCCATCTGTCGACACTCCGGTTTGCACCCCTCCGCACATCTCCCTGATTAACGCAGCCGCATTCGTGCGTGCGTGCAAATTAGAGGGATCTACCAAATACCAACTTCAGCTGCGTCCCTCCGACTCAGCAAAGGCTCGTTCTTCCTCCGCCTCTACTCCGCCGGACCTGGACATCGTCCCTCCGGAGTATTGCGATTATGCGGATGTGTTCAGCAAGGCAAAGGCCTCTGAACTTCCCCCGCATTGCGAGTACGATCTGAAGATTGACCTCGAAGAAGGTACCTCTCCACCTCTGGGAACCCTCTACTCACTGTCTCCGGTTGAGCTCTCCGCTCTCCGGACCTTCATCGACGAGAATCTTAATACAGGTTTCATCCGTCCTACCGCTTCCTCCCATGCTGCTCCGGTCCTCTTCGTAAAAAAGAAGGACGGCTCACTCCGCCTCTGCGTTGACTTCCGAGGCCTAAACAAAATCACCAAAAAGGATCGCTATCCACTCCCCCTAATCTCTGACCTACTAGACTCCCCAAGCCGTGCTAAGATCTACTCGAAGATCGACCTCCGGCACGCGTACCACCTAGTCCGGATTGCTCCGGGCAATGAGTGGAAGACCGCCTTCCGTACGCGCTATGGGTCTTACGAGTGGTTAGTAATGCCCTTTGGCCTCACTAACGCCCCTGCAGCCTTCCAGCGCTTTGTCAACACCATCTTCGCTGACATGCTGGATGTCTGCGTCGTCGTGTACCTCGACGACATCCTCATCTACTCCGAGGATATGGAGTCCCACCAGCAGCACGTCCGGGAAGTGCTCCGCCGTCTCCGGTTGCATGGCCTCTTCGCCAAACCGGAGAAATGCGAGTTCCACTCGGACTCGGTAGAGTATCTTGGCTACCGCCTATCTCCTGACGGTCTAACTATGTCTCCGGACAAAATCCAGACCATCTCCGACTGGCCTGAACCTCGAAAGGTAAAGGACATCCAGTCCTTCCTAGGCTTCGCCAATTTCTACCACCGGTTTATATTCAATTACTCGGACATCGTGGTCCCTCTTACCCGTCTCACCCGGAAAGACGCTCCTTGGAACATCTCCGAGGACTGTCGACGTTCCTTCAACGCTCTCAAGCATGCCTTCACCACTGCGCCCATCCTCACCCATTTCATTCCGGATACCCCTATCATCGTGGAAACTGACGCCTCCGACTACGCTGTCGCTGGCATCTTGTCTATCACCTGCGCCGACGGAGAGATTCGTCTGGTCGCATACTACTCCCGGACCTTGACTGCTCCGGAGTTAAACTACGACACCCACGATAAGGAACTACTTGCTATCTTCGAAGCATTCCGGAACTGGCGCCACTACCTTGAAGGTTCCGCCTCTCCTATAGACGTCGTCACGGACCACAAAAACCTCGAGTACTTCTCCACCTCAAAAGTACTGTCCCGCCGGCAAGCCCGGTGGTCTGAATTTCTCTCTCAATTTAATCTTGTCATTCGTTTCTGCCCCGGAAAACTCGGTGCCAAGCCGGACGCTCTCACTAGACGATGGGACGTCTACCCCAAAGAGGGGGATAGTGGTTACGCCCGGGTTAATCCCCAAAATCTTAGGCCGGTGTTCACTCAAGAACAGCTCTCTAACTCTCTTCGCGCTACTTATCTAGAGTTTCCGGTCCTCCGTGCAGTCGCAATCATGGATGTGGAAACACTCCATAGCGACATCCTCTCCGCACTACCCTCTGATCCCATTGCCCAGGTCCACCTCGCAGATCCACCGGACTCTCGCTGGTCCACAGACGAGGCTGGATTCCTTCGACTAGACGGTCGCATATACGTACCGGACTTGGATGATCTCCGTCTCCGGGTACTCCGGTATCGACACGATCACCCGCTTGCTGGTCACTTTGGGCAAAACCGGACTCTAGAGCTAATCCGGCGTGAGTATACCTGGCCTGGTCTCCGGACCTTCGTCAAGGATTACATCCAGTCATGTACCTCTTGCGCACGAGCTAAGACACCGCGCCATAGACCCTACGGGTTGCTGAAACAGCTCCCTGTACCGGAGAAGCCTTGGAACTCCATCTCAATGGACTTCATAGAGCAACTCCCTTCATCTACTGGCTTTACCGCCATCCTGGTCGTGGTAGACAGGCTTTCTAAACAAGCCATTTTCATCCCTACTCATGACACCATCACTAGCCCGGAGCTCGCAAAGCTCTTTTTACTCCATGTGTTCTCCAAGCACAGTGTTCCTGCCCACGTCACCTCAGATCGCGGTACCGAGTTCGTCTCACACTTCTTCCGGTCACTTGGAAAGGCCCTTGACATGCGCCTCCACTTCACCTCCGGTTACCACCCGGAGGGCGATGGCCAGACAGAGCGGTCTAACCAGACGCTGGAACAGTACCTCCGGATCTACTGCAACTACCAGCAGGACAACTGGGCGGACTTACTCCCATTGGCGGAGTTTGCATACAACAACGCACCTAGTGCTACCACCGGAGTCTCTCCGTTCTTCGCTAACAAGGGCTACCACCCTAACATCTCTGTCTACCCAGAACGCGACATGACCTCTGCCAGGGCTCGTGACTACGTAGTCGACCTTGAGTCGCTGCACCAATACCTTCGAGAAGAAATGGCCCACGCGCAACTTCGCTACCAGGGTCCGGCTGATGCCAAACGTACTCCGGCACTGGACTTCAAAGTAGGCGATCAAGTATACGTGAAAGCCAAGTACTTCCGGTCTACTCGACCATCCAAAAAGCTATCGGAAAAGAATCTTGGGCCCTACACTATCATAGCACAAGTAGGCTCTCTCTCTTTTACGCTACGTCTTCCAGATTCCATGCGCGCCGTTCATCCCGTCTTCCACGTCTCCCAACTCGAACCGGCCACACCCAACACCATACCGGACCGGATACAACCTCCTCCGCCACCGGTCGAAGTAGATGGTGAACCGGAGTTCGAGATCTCTGAGATCCTCGACTCCAAGGTCGACCGTCGACGAAAATCGTGCAAGTTACTCTACTTGGTGCGATGGTCCGGTTACGAAGGAACTGACGAAGAAACGTCATGGCTTCTCGCCACTGAACTTGGCAACGCTACGGAGCTCTTAGAAGATTACCATGTCTGGTACCCGGACAAACCCGGACCACTTGCGTCCATGTAGTATTACTCTCGCCTCCGTTTCCCTTATCTGTTTCCCTTGTCTGTTTCTCTTATCTGTTTCCCCTGTCTGTTTCACTCTGTAATATCACTCACTCCCAAGTCAAAGTCACTTCTCTTATAAACAAAAGTTAAACTAATTTACATTTTCTATTTACAAGGTCCGGTCCGGACCTCTCACTCCGGCACACCATTGCCAGGGTTCTCTTGCTCCTCTTGGAGCCCCTGGACTTCCTTTTCGACCTCCTCCGGGTCAACCTCCGCTTCGCTGTCCTCCGACTCCTCGTCCTCATCCCAAGGCGCCGTGAAGAAACGGCATTCCTCGAGGAATGTCTCGAGGCCGGCCGTCAACCTCTCATTTCCTTTGGCCACCGAGCGGGTGGCATCCGCGACCCGGCGCATCTGACCGGTCATCTCCTCCACTGCTCCGGTCAACCGGTCCAACCGGTCCAGGAATGGCCCAGGGTCAAACCCGGGTCGTTTCCCAGATGGTCCTGGTACTTCGACAATGTCGTCGTCGTCGACGACCTTCGCAACCATCTTCTTCTTTTTCCGCTTCTCCCCTCCTCGCGGCGACGCTGCGACCTCCTTCGCCTTGCCCTTCCCTTTGTCCACTACCGGACCCGGACCTCCCACCTCCGGCCACTCGCACTGCTCCTTGAGACCGGCGCACTTCATGCACGCGCGCTGCTTGGGCTTTTCAGGGTCCCGCTCGCACTTGGCCTTGTGCTTGGCACAACGAACGCACCTGCCAGGAAATTAATGAAAAATCGTAGAAGAAGATAAAAAACTGCTTACCGGGCTTCCTCACTCCGGTCACCACTCGGACCTGCCTCCGGCTCCTCCCTCATCCTCTTCTTCGACGCCTCCTGCGCCATCGCTCTCTGCCTCGCGGCGACCTCTGCAGCCCTCCGTTGCACCTCCACCCTGTCCTTCTCCGCCTGCTCCCGCGCTTGGCGTTCCGCCTCCTCTCTCGCCTTCCGCTCCGCCTCCGCCTTAGCGCGCTCCGCCTCCTCATGAGCCCTTGCCTCCGCCTCTTCACGCGCTCGTCGCTCCACCTCTTCCCTGCGTTGTTTCTCCTCTCTCTTGACCTGCTTGCGTCGACGCCTCTCCTTCGTTTTGGCATCGAGGACGGCCGCCTCGTCTTCGCTACCGGACTGGAGCTCCGGTGTTGTCGCCTTGGTCCAGTCCTTGGACTCGTCCGCAGAAGGGGCAGTAGGGGTGGTGGATTTGGCAGTGGCAGACATGATAAAATCAGTAACAGGAAACTGGGGGTAAAAGCAAGAACCGGTCTGATCTTTATAGATCCAAAATTCGTACCCAGACAATCACTCCGGACTCCGCATTGTTCTAAGCGACCACATGACAGCCTCATTGGGGCCTCATGGGTTCGGCCCCTAAAAGGGGGATACTGTTACGACCATGTCCAACTCCGGACTCTTATCCGGTTACTCTGGTCGCATCGCAGCACTACAGCTCAACTCCGGACCTCTGCGCGTTACTCCGGTCCCGGACGCGCACATACTCTTCCGCTAAGTGCGACCCTTTGCATTAATCCCTATCCAGTCGTTACTTCACTTCTCCATCAACCCTGTAGTACCGTGAGTTCTCCGTGCTCTGTTTATATCTTCTACCTTGTAGTATTTTCTCCGGACCTTACTTATTTTCATCGGACCTGACCTAGTCCCAACTCCGGTTATTCCTTGTCCGCCCTTTGGGCTGTTTACTTGTCACCGTAAATACTCGACCCTAGTTCTCCGTAGTATAAGTACCCTGTACTCCGTCCTGTATACCTCAGTCTGAAATCAACCATAGTCTCTACTCCTGATCTTGCCCGTCTCCGTCTCTGTCTCCGTCTCCCCTTCTTGACCGGAACCTACGCAAGGGATCAACGCTCGTTGTCCTTAGTCGTTGAATCCAAGCGGTCACCAACTCCGGCCGGACTAATCTCTTGTCCAGCCCTCTGCTCTCCCCCTTCGTCCGCTTCTGTCCGGACTTGACCGGACCCCCTACCGGAGTAGACCCGGACTTGACACCACCCAGGACTGATGAGGACTAGGCAAAAGCACAGTGTAGGGGGGGTTGGGTGTTGCTGCTGCCTCAGGTGAGGCATGCTTGACCCAGGGACTTCTGGAGGTCTGGCAGAGCTCCCAAGGACTGGGGAGACTAGAGGAAGTAGGGAGAGTAGAGGTGTTCAGTCACTCCAGGACTGAGATCAAACATATACAGAGGAAAGAGGGAAGTTGCTTATTAAGCTAAGTACAAGCCTACATAACTAAGGTAAGAGTCCAGTATCAGTACTACCAATTCTACACCTAGAGACAGGACTGTCTCTACAATGGGGAATCCAAGGGGTGTCTCATGGCTGACCCATACCCATGCCCAGGACATACCCATTACCTGCAGCATAGGTCCAGGTTGCAAGTAGGTAACAACCCAGTGGGTTCAGGTGGCAGTGCAAGCATTGTTCAAAGTACCCTTGGGTTGCAGGTACACTCCCAAGTGCACATGATATTGGCAGATGCAGATGTAGTCTATAGGGAATTCCATGGGTCAACCCCTGGGTGTCTAGGGCCCAACCTGCACCCCAACCTGCATGACACCTGCATCCATACACCCAAGGGTGTGGGTCTTTCCCACAGGTGTAAGGGTGCTGACCTGTGCAGCCAGAGGTTTGCCCAGGGGTTCAACTATAGGGGTAAACTCTGGTGATGATTTGGTGGTCATGTTCTACACCTTGTAAACACCTGTATAGGCCTTTGTACTATTGTATCAACTAGGTAGAGTGCTGAGAACAGCTGAGAACAGCTGCAAACAAAGTGTACAAAGGTTTGGGGGTGTCAAGACTGGTTCTTCACCGACCTGATCTCTACGAGGGGTCTAGGGGTCAGGGGTTGGTCTAGTAGTAAGACTGATGTGCTATGTAGCGTAGTTGCACTTCCTGAATGATAGGAAGGCTGACCGAAGGTTTATACAGAGAGTCCGAGGGTAAATGGTCAACGACTGAGTACTTGTATGAGGGCAGAGACAGAGAGTACAAAGGGAGAACAGAGGAGAAGTATCTTATTTGATATTCGAACTGAAGCTACAACAGACCGAGTATCTAAGTATTTATACTGAGTAGAATGGATGAGGCAATGTACGGGAAGACGGGATTACCAACAAATGACAAGCACAGTCATGCTGCGTGCTGAGTAAGTATGGTAAGTGTGATAACTGGATTACCAATAGGTATCATATTAGTAATGCAATGGGACGGGAACATATAGTAACTGGAAACAAGAAAGGAAACATAGTAGATAATTGTACAGAGAGACAGAACAGACAACATGCTCACCGATCAGTGGCGATACAGGACAGATAGAGAGAAACAGAAAAGGGAGTACATACAATAAATGGACAGCAAACACGTGGACACAATCAGACAATAGGGTAAAGGGTGATTGGATGTCATGGTCGTGTCAGGGGGTCACTATAGGGATGGACTCTGCTGATGATTTGATGGTTGTGTTCTGCACCTTGTAAACATGTGTAGCAGCCTTTATACTATTGTACCAACTATGTAGAGTGTGGGGAACAGCTGCAAACAGCTGCAAACAAAGTGTACAGCATGTACAAAGATTTGCAGGTTGACTATAGTAGGGTATACTCTGCTGATGATTTGATGGTTGTGTTCTGCACCTTGTAAACATGTGTAACAGCCTTTATACTGTTGTACAAACTATGTATAGTGTGGGGAACAGCTGCAAACAGCTGCAAACAAAGTGTACAAAGGTTTTCATGTTTACTATAGGGTATACTCTGTTGATGATTTGATGGTTGTGTTCTGTGTTGAAAGACCTACTTCATCACTACCATTCTCTAGGCTTACTGTTAGTTTCCTTATTTGTGCAATGAGTATCCTTATGTAAGCACAGAGGATTTTTCATCCACTTGAGGACTCTTTTCACCTCAGTATTCCACACCAGACACTGAGGTAAGACATCTAGTCACACTTTCATTTACTTAGTACTAACTTACTTAGTTTGCCTCTGAGCTAGTTCCCTGTGCATGAGCCATCTGACAAAATTCTGCACCTTGTAAACATGTGTAGCAGCCTTTATACTATTGTATCAACTATATAGAGTGTGGGGAACAGCTGTGAACAAAGTGTACAGAGTGTACAAAGGTTTGCAGGTTGACAATAGGGTATACTCTGCTGATGATTTGATGGTCATGTTCTTCTTGAAAAAAGTGTGTGAGGGGTTGCTGCAGTGGACCTAAGGGAAGAAAAGTGCAAGATTCTGTCCATCACTTGGATCTCAATATTGGGTGGATCAATGCAGCTTTTAAAAATCATGGTTGAAGCCAGCCAAGCATTTTGCCATGTACTACTACCTTGATGAAACAAACAGTAAATGTAGACAGTGAGTTGCCATGATTGATTTATGTTGATAGTTATGGAATCTGTCATTTGAATAGGCACCACCCAACTTGTTGTGAACGGGTGTTTGCTTGCAGTTAACTACACTGTTATGACCATGCATTCTATACTCCTGTTGTGTGATATGATTCTACTATAGTACTATACTATAAGTGCTGTTGTGAGTCACTTAGTAGTGTTTATGCAGACTTTCTTGGAAATCCTGCATTAGCACTGTTGAGTTCTGTGGACCTGTGAGGTATTGTGGTCTGATCTCAATAAAATTTCTGCAGCAGGTGGGGCATTCTGGGTGCCCTGTGATGTTGGAACACACTGTGAAGAACTGTGATAACATAATAAAACCTGTGACATACTGTCATATTCTGGCTGATTTTTGGTGATTTGCTGATGTCAAAAGGGAATTCTATTAGATGCTTTAACTAATTGCAAATGTAGAGGGTACATTTAGAGCAAATCAATGAGGTCCCTCCTTTGCACATCAGAGGGTACATTTATTATAAACTTCTTTTGCAAAGGTAGGGGTACATTTGGAACAAATCAATGGACTCCATCTTTGCACATCTAGGGGGTACATTTTGCTGGTCCAACAGTGATCTAGCACTAATGGACTTTCCAACTACCCCTTAGGATGGTTGCTCATTTGAATTTATGAGCTAAAAAGTGTTAGATCATATATAATCAAAATCAAGCAACTTACACATGCGGCTCCTCTGAATGATATCCAAAATGAGTTTTTGCACTCTAAAATAATCATGTTCATGTTCCTGAAGCACCTGCTGAAGATCCTGAAAAACATTGGCTTGTGTTCCAGAGTCCTCATACTGCATCACAGAAAGTGCAATAACATCCTGAGAATTGCATCTTGCATGTAAACAGAAGTATGAGTACTCATAAACAATAAGGCATCCTATGATCATTAAATTAGATAGAACGGGAATGTAATTTGCTCACCAACACCATGGATTATGGACTGATGCATAGAGGAAATAATAGATGAAGGCAACATCAAGGGAAATTGGACAGATTTTCCAATATCAAGTTGGTCCTGGTGATGATGAGATACATTCAGGGAAAGATGAAGAAATTTATCTTACAAGCTATAAAAAAGATAAAATGTATGAAGAAGAAAAATACTAATAACACACCAATGCCTGATTGATAAATGAGAAAAACCATCTACTGATAAAAATAAAACTAACCATCTAATGAATTGAGAAAAGGTAAATGAGACAAAGTGCCAGAAAATACAAGACATGACAAACATCCTAATGGCATATTAGACTACATTATGATGTCATATAGATATTAACTTACTTGCTAAAAGAAAATAAAGAAGAATGATGTTGGACCTTATGAGGATATGAATTAGAGATTACAACTGACTGCCTGTGCAGTCAAGAAGAGCAAAGTGGGAGGGAGGACATTGAAAACAGGGCCAAGCTGCACCTGCCATGAAATCACTCACTTGCTGTCAAGCCAACAGGACCAGAGTGGGAGTGAAGGCAGTGAGAACAGGCCCAGCTGCACCTGCCATGAAATCACTCACTTTCTGTCAAGCCAACAGGACCAGAGTGGGAGTGAAGGCAGTCAGAACAGGCCCAGTTGCACCTGCCATGAAATCACTCACCAACTATCAAGCCAACAGGACCAAAGTGGGAGTGAAGGCAGTAAGAAGTGGCCCAGCTGCACCTGCCATGAAATCACTCACCCACTGTCAAACCAACAGGACCAGAGTGGGAGTGAAGGCAGTGAGAACAGGCCCAGCTGCACCTGCATGAAATCACTCACCAACTGTCAAGCCAACAGGACCAGAGTGGGAGTGAAGGCAGTGAGAACAGGCCCAGCTGCACCTGCCATGAAATCACTCACCAACTGTCAAGCCAACAGGACCAGAGTGGGAGTGAATGCAGTGAGAACAGGCCCAGCTGCACCTGCCATGAAATCACTAACTTGCTGTCAAGCCAACATGACCAGATTTGGAGTGAAGTCAGTGAAAACAGGCCCAGCTGCACCTGCCATAAAATCACTCACATCCTGTCAAGTGAACAGGACCAGAGTGGGAGTGAAGGCAGTGAGAACAGGCCCAGCTGCACCTGCCATGAAATCACTCACTTGCTGTCAAGCCAACAGGAGCAGAGTGGGAGTGAAGGCAGTGAGAACAGGCCCAGCTCCACATGCCATGAAATCACTCACTTGCTATCCAACCAACAGGAACAAAGTGGGAGTGAAGGCAGTAAGAACAGGCTCATCTGCACCTGCCATGCAATCACTCACAAACTGTCAAGCCAACAGCACCAGATTGGGAGTCAAGGCAGTGAGAACAGGCACAGTTTCACCTGCCATGAAATCACTCACACACTGTCAAGGCAACAGGACCAGAGTGGGAGTCAAGGCAGTGAGAATGGGCCCAGCTGCACCTGCCATGAAATCACTCACTTGCTGTCAAACCAACAGGACCAGAGTGGGAGTGAAGGCAGTGAGAAGAGGCTTAGCTGCATTTGCCATGAAATGACTCACATCCTGTCAAGCCAACAGGACCAGATTGGGAGTGAAGGCAGTGAGAACAGGCCCAGCTCCACCTGCCATGAAACCACTCACCAACTGCCAAGCCAACAGGACCAGAGTGGGAGTGAAGGCAGTCAGAACAGGCCCAACTGCACCTGGCATAAAATCACTCACTTGCTGTCAAGCCAACAGGACCAGAGTGGGAGTGAAGGCAGTCAGAACAGGCCCAGTTGCACCTGCCATGAAATCACTCACCAACTATCAAGCCAACAGGACCAAAGTGGGAGTGAAGGCAGTAAGAAGAGGCCCAGCTGCACCTGCCATGAAATCACTCACCAACTGTCAAACCAACAGGACCAGAGTGGGAGTGAAGGCAGTCAGAACAGACCCAGCTGCACCTGGCATGAAATCACTCACCAACTGTCAAGCCAACAGGACCAGAGTGGCAGTGAATGCAGTGAGAACAGGCCCAGCTGCACATGCCATGAAATCACTCACTTGCTGTCAAGCCAACAGGACCAGAGTGGGAGTGAATGCAGTGAGAACAGGCCCAGCTGCACCTGCCATGAAATCACTAACTTGCTGTCAAGCCAACATGACCAGATTTGGAGTGAAGTCAGTGAAAACAGGCCCAGCTGCAGTGTCAAGTGAACAGGACCAGAGTTGGAGTGAAGGCAGTGAGAACAGGCCCAGTTGCACCTGCCATGAAATCACTCACCCACTGTCAAGCCAACATGACCAGAGTGGGAGTGAAGGCAGTGAGAACAGGCCCAGCTCCACTTGCCATGAAATCACTCACTTGCTATCAAGCCAACAGGAACAGAGTGGGAGTGAAGGCAGTAAGAACAGGCTCATCTGCACCTGCCATGAAATCACTCACAAACTGTCAAGCCAACAGCACCAGATTGGGAGTCAAGGCAGTGAGAACAGGCACAGTTTCACCTGCCATGAAATCACTCACACACTGTCAAGGCAACAGGACCAGAGTGGGAGTCAAGGCAGTGAGAACAGACCCAGCTGCACCTGCCATGAAATCACTCACCAACTGTCAAACCAACAGGACCAGAGTGGGAGTGAGGGCAGTGAGAAGAGGCTTAGCTGCATTTGCCATGAAGTGACTCACATCCTGTCAAGCCAACAGGACCAGAGTGGGAGTGAAGGCAGTGAGAACAGGCCCAGCTCCACCTGCCATGAAATCACTCACCAACTGTCAAGCCAACAGGAGCAGAGTGGCAGTGAAGGCAGTGAGAACAGGCCCAGTTGCACCTGCCATGAAATCACTCACATCCTGTCAAGCCAACAGGACCAGAGTTGGAGTGGAGGCAGTGAGAACAGGCCAAGTTGCACCTGCCATGAAATCACTCACATCCTGTCAAGCCAACCGGACCAGAGTGGGAATGAAGGCAGTGAGAACAGGCCCAGCTGCACCTGCCATGAAATCACTCACTTGCTGTCAAGCCAACAGGACCAGAGTGGGAGTGAATGCAGTGAGAACAGGCCCAGCTGCACCTGCCATGAAATCACTCACTCGCTGTCCAGCCAACAGGACCAGAGTGGGAGTGAAGGCAGTGAGAACAGGCCCAGTTGCACCTGCCATGAAATCACTCACTTGCTGTCAAGCCAACAGGACCAGAGTGGGAGTGAAGGCAGTGAGAACAGGCCCAACTGCACCTGCCATGAAATCACTCACTTGCTGTCAAGCCAACAGGACCAGAGTGGGAGTGAAGGCAGTGAGAATAGTCCAGCTGCACCTGCCATGAAATCACTCACTCGCTGTCCAGCCAACAGGACAAGAGTGGGAGTGAAGGCAGTGAGAACAGGCCCAGTTGCACCTGGCCTAAAAGCACTCACCAACTGTCAAGCCAACAGGACCAGAGTGGGAGTGAATGCAGTGAGGACAGGCCCAGCTGCACCTGCCATGAAATCACTCACTTGCTGTCAAGCCAACAGGACCAGAGTTGGAGTGGAGGCAGTGAGAACAGGCCCAGTTGCACCTGCCATGAAATCACTCACATCCTGTCAAGCCAACAGGACCAAAGTGGGAATGAAGGCAGTGGGAACAGGCCCAGCTGCACCTGCCATGAAATCACTCACTTGCTGTCAAGCCAACAGGACCAGAGTTGGAGTGAAGGCAGTGAGAACAGGCCCAGCTGCACCTGCCATGAAATCACTCACTTGCTGTCAAGCCAACAGGGCCAGAGTGGGAGTGAAGGCTGTCAGAACAGGCCCAGCTCCACCTGCCATGAAATCACTCACTCGCTGTCAAGCCAACAGGACCAGAGTTGGAGTGAAGGCAATAATAACAGGCCCAGCTCCACCTGCCATGAAATCACTCACCAACTGTCAAGTCAACAGGACCAGAGTGGGAGTGAAGGCAGTGAGAACAGGCCCAGTTGCACCTGCCATGAAATCACTCACCACCTGCAAAGCCAACAGGACCAGAGTGGGAGTGAAGGCAGTGAGAATAGGCCCAGTTGCACCTGCCATGAAATCACTCACCCACTGTCAAGCCAACAGGACCAGAGTGGGAGTGAAGGCAGTGAGAACAGGCCCAGCTGCACCTGCCATGAAATCACTCACCAACTATCCAGCCAACAGGACCAGAGTGGCAGTGAAGGCAGTGAGAACAGGCCCAGCTGCACCTGCCATGAAATCACTCACTTGCTGTCAAGCCAACAGGACCAGAGTGGGAGTGAAGGCAGTCAGAACAGGCCCAACTGCACCTGCCATGAAATCACTCACTTTCTGTCCATCAAACAGGACCAGAGTGGGAGTGAAGGCAGTGAGAACAAGCCCAGCTGCACCTGCCATGAAATCACTCACACACTGTCAAGCCAACAGGACCAGAGTGGCAGTGGAGGCAGTCAGAACAGGCCCAGTTGCACCTGCCATGAAATCACTCACCACCTGCAAAGCCAACAGGACCAGAGTGGGAGTGAAGGCAGTGAGAATAGGCCCAGTTGCACCTGCCATGAAATCACTCACCCACTGTCAAGCCAACAGGACCAGAGTGGGAGTGAAGGCAGTGAGAATAGTCCAGCTGCACCTGCCATGAAATCACCCACTCGCTGTCAAGCCAACAGGACCAGAGTGGCAGTGAAGGCAGTGAGAACAGGCCCAGTTGCACCTGCCATGAAATCACTCACCCACTGTCAAGCCAACAGGACCAGAGTGGGAGTGAAGGCAGTGAGAACAGGCCCAGCTGCACCTGCCATGAAATCACTCACCAACTATCCAGCCAACAGGACCAGAGTGGCAGTGAAGGCAGTGAGAACAGGCCCAGCTGCACCTGCCATGAAATCACTCACTTGCTGTCAAGCCAACAGGACCAGAGTGGGAGTGAAGGCAGTCAGAACAGGCCCAACTGCACCTGCCATGAAATCACTCACTTTCTGTCCATCAAACAGGACCAGAGTGGGAGTGAAGGCAGTGAGAACAAGCCCAGCTGCACCTGCCATGAAATCACTCACACACTGTCAAGCCAACAGGACCAGAGTGGCAGTGGAGGCAGTCAGAACAGGCCCAGTTGCACCTGCCATGAAATCACTCACCAACTGTCAAGCCAACAGGGTCAGAGTGGGAGTGAATGCAGTGAGAACAGGCCCAACTGCACCTGCCATGAAATCACTCACTTCCTGTCCAGCAAACAGGACCAGAGTGGGAGTGAAGGCAGTCAGAACAGGCCCAGCTGCACCTGCCATGAAATCACTCACTTGCTGTCAAGCCCACAGGACCAGAGTGGCAGTGAAGGCAGTGAGAACAGGCCCAGTTGCACCTGCCATGAAATCACTCACACACTGTCAAGCCAACAGGACCAGAGTGGGAGTGAAAGTAGTCAGAACAGGCCCAGCTGCACCTGCCATGAAATCACTCACTTCCTGTCCAGCAAACAGGACCAGAGTGGGAGTGAAGGCAGTCAGAACAGGCCCAGCTGCACCTGCCATGAAATCACTCACTTGCTGTCAAGCCCACAGGACCAGAGTGGCAGTGAAGGCAGTCAGAACAGGCCCAGCTGCACCTGCCATGAAATCACTCACCAACTGTCAAGCCAACAGGGCCAGAGTGGGAGTGAATACAGTGAGAACAGGCCCAACTGCACCTGCCATGAAATCACTCACTTCCTGTCCAGCAAACAGGACCAGAGTGGGAGTGAAGGCAGTGAGAACCGGCCCAGCTGCACCTGCCATAAAATCACTCACATCCTGTCAAGTGAACAGGACCAGAGTTGGAGTGAAGGCAGTGAGAACAGGCCCAGTTGCACCTGCCATGAAATCACTCACCCACTGTCAAGCCAACAGGACCAGAGTGGGAGTAAAGGCAGTCAGAACAGGCCCAGTTGCACCTGCCATGAAATCACTCACCCGCTGTCAAGCCAACAGGACCAGAGTGGGAGTCAAGGCAGTGAGAACAGGCCCAGCTCCACCTGCCATGAAATCACTCACACACTATCAAGCCAACAGGACCAGAGTGGCAGTGGAGGCAGTCAGAACAGGCCCAGCTGCACCTGCCATGAAATCACCCACTCGCTGTCAAGCCAACAGGACCAGAGTGGCAGTGCAGGCAGTGAGAACAGGCCCAGCTGCACCTGCCATAAAATCACTCACATCCTGTCAAGAGAACAGGACCAGAGTTGGAGTGAAGGCAGTGAGAACAGGCCCAGTTGCACCTGCCATGAAATCACTCACCAACTGTGAAGCCAACAGGACCAGAGTGGGAGTGAAGGCAGTGAGAATAGGCCCAGTTGCACCTGCCATGAAATCACTCACCCACTGTCAAGCCAACAAAACCAGAGTGGAGTGAAGGCAGTGAGAACAGGCCCAGTTGCACCTGCCATGAAATCACTCACATCCTGTCAAGCCAACAGGACCAGAGTGGGAGTGAAGGCAGTGAGAACAGGCTCAATGCAGCTATCATTCAATCACTTACCCACTGTCAAGCCAACACAACCAAAGCAATGATTGATGCAACATAATGTGCTTAGATGGAATAGTCAAGCATACTGTAGTGAATTGATTACCTATAAAAATGTTATGTCATATCATGGGCACCACCTGGTACAGCCCTCCTACCTGTTTGAATGGCATCCAATGGAGTATTTCAAGTTCCAGAAGTCTTTTGTGAAATCTTTCTTCCCTTGCTAATCTCATGATGTTTCTGCAAGCCATTAAAATGTTATCTCCCCTATACTTCAACACACGTCTCTCTCACCTAACAGCAAATTCAATATTCAGATCAAAATTGACTTGTTGTGCCGATACCACTAGCTTCTGTAGTTCCACCTCATCAAGTGCATCTGTGGTGCATCTGATCAGTGGACCACAATCTGCAGCTTCCTTGTTCATGCCTACATAAAGCAGGACTGTTAGTATATTTCCATGAAAGGTCAGGCAATGATAACTCACTGCCCAGTGACAAATAGTCCTTTGGTGGGTACTTGCACTCATTCAATTGGCTTTTGATTTTTCTTCTAACATCACTTAAGATTTCTGTTGCCAAGCTCTCAGCCCTTAGCATTGCCTCTTTTATTTGCATGCCTTCATCTCTGAGCCTTCCAATTGCCTGTCCCCTCATTGCATCAGCTTTTGTCAACAGCACAATTACTGGCACTGCCCAATCATTATTCAGATCCTTTTATTATGAATCATAATGAAGATTCTTACCATTTTCAGTATTGCACTCATTGAAGAACTGTTCTTCTGCAGCCACAATTGCCCTCTCGGACTCGCACATTGGAATACAATACCTGGATCCTGATTTTTAGCTACTTAATTAGATTCGGTAATGTAGTCTCACCAGACAACATGGATCCGATCCGCTAACTGCCTTTTCGTCCCTCGGTCTGCGATGAATTTCTTCATCGAGTCTAATTCACTCACAGAGCCTGACTCGAATCCTCGTGAGTCATGAAAGACGAAACATGGATTGCTCCGGAAAATTAGCTCATTTTCAATGTCATGATATCCCCTCTGGGCATTATTAGCTTGTTGGCAACACATCCCAGCATCATCAAACGCACCTCCACAGATCCCTGCACAACCATAGGATCGAGCTGGGAATATTCGTGTATTACCTTTCAATATTGTGCAGCGAGACGTCCTACCTTTTCGCCTTTGGCATTGAAGACTTCGGGGAGCTCTGTGGTATTGCAAACACGCTGTAAGAGTGTCGTTTTACCAGCATTGGATCTGCCAATGACGAGGACTCTAAAACGACCAATACGGTCGAAGTGCTTTCTGACGGTCCCTGGATCCATGTGAAGCATATCATCGGCACCTAGAGAAGAGTCGGCCACCATGCCGCTAATGTAGGTCTAGTTGATGATATTGGAAATAAGTACCCACCTGCCCTGGAACCCGGGTTACGCTGCTCGGTGCTTCTGACGTCCGCAGAATCCATGTGAAGCATATCGTCAGCACCTAGTAGAGAGACGTGTTAGTGGCCATCTTGGTAATGTACGCCATCCGGTCCATGATATTAGAGCCAAGCACTTGCCTGCACTGGAGACCGGCTGCTCA
>JAYMGJ010000674.1:0-47427 GCA_037178675.1 Scleroderma bovista
AAGTGCTGCAATGCAACTAACCTGCGGATGGGAGTCAATAGAAAGGCCTCTGTACCAGTGTCCCATGCTTTGAATTTGGCTGTGGTATTGGTGTCCTGTTTCTGTCAGTGGGTCAGAGGGATAGTGTGTCCTGTGCTTTGCATTGGGCTGTACCTTTGGTGTCCCTTTCTTGTTGCAGGGCCAGCCATAGAAACAGCATCCCGTGCTTTCCAATGGGCTGCATGCATGGTGTACCTTTAAGAATACCTAGCCATGGGATTGGTGTCCCATGACTATGAGTAGGCCCTGGAGCCAGTTTCATCTATATAGTCAGGGCACACAGCAACAATAGGTACAATGTCCCATAGCATTAGGTGGGCTGTTACAACCATGTCCAACTCTGAATCTTATCCAGTTACTCTGGTCGCATTGCAGCCCTACAGCTCAACTCTGGTTGCTCATCAGAGAAGTAGTCTGAGCAAAAATTGCCGCGTTCCAATTCATCAAAGGCTAGCGCCGCTTCATTAAGCTTCATAACATGCACAAAAAGTTTTTCTTCTTCTGGCCAGAGGAAGCCATCAGAGTTAAGTTTCATAGAAGCCAGGCGCTCATTGGTAAGCTTCTTCGTGGGAATGAAGTTGGGTGGCAGGGGAGTGAGTGGAGTGAGTGAGTCAAGGGGATTTTCGGGGAATTGACGATGAACACAGGCGTCTTCTGGATAGTGACTGGGAACCGGTTTGACTTTCCGATCCACATGTTTGTAAGCGCCAAGGCACCATTGGCCTAATTCATCGTCAAGATCTTCAGAGTCAGTACAAATACAGCGCCTAAAGTACAGTAAATCACAAAAATCACTGAAAGTGAAGAAAGGCTGGGATAAACGTAAGTCAATTGGAGTGGGGACAGGATGGGGTGAAGAACAACTTGGAACAACAAGAGTAGGTAAAAGATCAGCATAAAATGAATCAAAATAGGACTGGGATACTTGGGAAGAGTTCGGTAGTTTTATGACATTCCAGTCAAAGTGAGTATAAAGACCATTGGTAGTACAAAAGGAATCAAAAACATGTGGCACAGTAAGCAAAGGCGTACGTGAGGGCAAGCATAGTAGTTCAGCGAAATAAATTGACAAGATAGTTGACTTCAGCAGGGCGTAAGAGGAGTGAAGAGTCATCCTTGGGAGATGATGGAGTATTGTCATTAGAGATGACAGCTGGGGATGGAGTAGGATGGGCATCCTGGGTAACTTGATCAACAGCAGTGACAAGAAGTTGCAGTCCAGAGATGGGGAAATCATGAGTCGATAGGAGAGTAGTCTGCTCTTCTTCTTCCAAAGTGAATACAAGGATAGGGGGAGTAGGATCGGTGGCAGGAGCAGGTACAGAGTCAGCAGAATATGATGGAGGAGGATCATCGTTACTGGATGAGACAGGGGGCTCTGGAGCTTGAGCAGTAGGTTCTTCAGCATCAGAGTTGTCCATATGAGCATGCAAGTAGATCAAAAGGTTAAGCATGGAGCGTCTCTCTTCCTCACGAATCTGGGCACAGAGATAGGCAATAGCAGGGTGAAGTGGCTCAACAGCATTGTCACCGACAGCTTCAATATGCCTGGCAACAACACGGAGAGCTTCATCGAGAGTAGGAGACTGGTTGGCAGGTGCACTGGTAGGAACAGGAGGAGAAGATCCAGGAGAAGTAGGATGCGATGACAGTGGATCAGGGACTGAAGGAGAAGATGTTCCATTGCAAGTGGGCAATTCAGCAGGAGGTGATGAAGGGGAATCAGGAGCTTCACTGGTGGCAAGAGGGAAATCTAGATTCATAGTCAAGAAAGGGGGATGGGGATAGAATCGAGTATAGGCAGTCCCAAATTGCACAACTCTGCCAGTAGGATTGGTTATAGACTCTTCGATGATGATGTCCATATGAGTGTGCAGGATGAGATAATCCTGGTAAGGAGTTCCAAATTCATCAACACCTTCTTGAGCCAGGAGAGCGTAGCAGGTCTCAAGATTGAGGCCTGAGAGAGGTACCAATCAACTAGTAGTCAATAGCATTCTGTCAAGGAAGGAGTGACCCTCTTGTTCATGAATCCTAGCACAGATGCGAGCGATAACAGGGTGTTCTTCAGCAGCTGCAGTATTTCCAGGAGTCTCAATCTGTTCAATAATCCTTTGAAGAGCTTCATTTGCAGAGAAATTGGGGTCAGGAGATGGAGGATTATACTCGCGGAGCACAGAAGACATGGGAGACGAAGACTGAGAGAGTGGAGGGGATATATGAGCTGGAGAGACGTAGTGCACTGGACCAGGTGGCATTATAGGAGAACCAGGAGGCGAAAACAGTATAGGAAGAGCAGTCTCAGATGAGGGGGGGATTGGCATCAGGAGCATCAGGAAAATCCAGTAAATGATCTGGAAGAATATCCAGAGTCGCAGGATCATGGGGGGATGAATATGGAGCAGCAGATTCTTCCATCTCGCTGTCTGGCTCAAGAGTAGCCATTAATCCAGTTCCAGAGTGAGTAGCAGCATGCGCATCAACAGCACACATCTCCAATGGATGGTTGGAGTCAGCTCCAAAGATGATATAGGTTCCATAGTCTCTTTCAACAATGCTAACCGAGTTTCCATGGGCCCAGGGGCAACCAAGGAGGAGATTGAAGCCAGAGTCATTATCAGGGGAGACGAAGAGATTGGTCCAGGTCTGAGCAGCTCCACAGAAGAGAGGGACATTCTGAATGAGACCAATGAGCTTGGAGGTACCACCATTGGCATCTCTCATGACCATAGAATGGGAGGTATCAATAGGCATCTTGGTGATGGACTTGGCAATACTGGCTTTGACGACGTTGAGAGTAGAGCCTGGATCGATGACGGCCTTCACTGGTTGGTCATTGCAGTGGAGATTGATAGTAATGAGGGGACTAGAAGTGAGACACATATAGGCAGCAGCAGGAGGAGTTCCTTGGACGTGCTTGACAAAGGGGAGAGCCTGCATCTTGACCCTAATAAGATCCTGGAGATGCTGGGAAACATCCTTCGACGAGCCAATAGCTTCTCCAACAGATAAAGTGAGAGGAGTAGCAAGATCATCCCAGTTGGGAACATGGAAGTGAGTCATGCCTTCGATGATCTCTTGGACTCTAGTAGAGCAGTAGTGGAGAATAGAGTCAACCTTCTCCTGATCATCAACAACGTTGTGCAGGGCACAGAGGTGTTCATAGTGGTCTAGGAAGGTCCTAATCTGAGAGTGGTCACCTCTGAAGAGTTCAGGGGCAGACTTCATCCCAAGAAGAGGGAGAGTAAGGACGGATGGGAGTGTAGCGGGTGCAGACATAGTAACAGCGGGTGGGGAAACAGATGAAGCGGGGATGGATACAGAGGCAGTAGAGGCTAGAGTCGACCCAAGAAGGGACTCAGGGGTTGGTATGGATGAGGATGACGATGTGCCAGACAGGGAAGAAGGCACAGAGTTATTCAAGAGTGATATAGCAGAAATAGGGGGGGTACGAGGAGGGGATGATGGACCAGCAGGTAGAGAGGTCAGGTTGGAGTCAGAGATAGTCAAAGGGGTTCCTATAGATGAAGAGGGCGAAGTAGGAGACCAGGAGGATGACAGAAACGAAGCAGGGAGGGATCCAAGGAGCAGTAATAGCAATGATGAGGAGGAATAAGCGCAATCCTATCCAGAAATAACCACCCCTCGCGGTGGGCTCCAGATGTGAGTCAAAGTGTGGATTTGGGTCGGAGTAATAACCCAAACACAACACCAACAAAGGACTACAAAAAAAGTGCGAGTGGTGGTTTACCTCCACGGTGTCCAGAGAGGATGTGCTGAGGAGGGGAAGGGGATCTAGATCAACAGGGTGATGCAGACGATGATGCAGGGTACTCCTGGGGTACAGGAGTAATAGAAGACGAAGGGGATAGGGGTCTGGACTCTTCCTAAAGCCTAGGAAGTGTCAAAGCAGTGATTGGGTTGACTGGGACTGAAACAGTGATACTACACCTAGAGGTTGGTGCAGCAAGGGGACAAGGGGGCTCCCGACGTCCAGAAGCAATGAGAGATGAAGGATTGACTGGCTAGACTCCACTTGAGCCTAGAGAAATACTTGGACTTGAATAGATTGAATAAAACTTGAATATCAGAGTCTTTAGACCTTCACTGAAGTCTACAAGACTCAAAGAGCTGAGGGGATACTGACTGAGAGAGTCTGAGAGAGGGATAATTTCGTGCAATTGGGTCTTCTTCACTGGGCTGAGCCCAGGGGTTTAAATACATGGGGGGGGCACAGCATTAAAGTACAAAAAGAGAAGGGAGTAAGCAGAATTTGTCATGGATTGGTAATGGATTGGTAAGAGCTTTGTGAGGGGTTTGTAAGTGATCAGTAAGCAAGGGATAAGCAGGAATGAGTAAGCATAGGAAGCATGAATAAGCTGCTGAGTAAAGGAATGAGTAAGCTGCATGACAAGATTGATTGGTAAGGGAGTGAGTCATCAGCTGAGTAATATACCAAAAATGCGAAAGGGATAGAGTAATACTGATGACAAGAGAGCATCAGTAAGCAAGGGATGAGTCACTGCACAGCAGAAGGAGTCATTGATGCACAGCCTAAGAAGTTTGATGGGGGGCTGTGTACCATCAGGAATTTGATGGGACAACAATGGGGAAGATCTGAGATTAATAGCATAGAGTATTGAATTCAATGCATCCAGGGAAGTGAGACGAACGACAGAGGAAGATGGACATGGCAAGTATCTGGGAGGAAGGGACCATAGGCTAAGGGCTCAGGGGACACAGAGACGACCAGAGAAGACTTCTCAAGCTTGACAATAGACCTAAGATGACCAAAGTACGTCCTTGACGCAGGACTGACAAGGAGAACGCGCTGACCGAGAACGAGAGGGACTGAGGGAGCAGGCTGGGAAGATATGTGCCAGGCAGTGCATGGGAACTCTGGGAGAGGCTGTCCTAAGAGCAGGACATAGTGGAGATCTGCAGCAATAGCGGAGACATGATCCAGAGAAAATATAGACTCCATAGTGAGCGATGAAGCGAACGTCTGGATTGCGGGGGGAATATCTCCGTGGGAAATGAACAGATTTGCGTCGGAACTTGACAGGCAGATAGACCACGTTCTAGGCTCTCTGACGGTATAGTCATGTGCCTGATAGCTTTAGAAACGACGGAGCTATTCAAAATATCGGAATGCCGGCACTGGGTGCCTAAAAATGACATTTGGGCGCTAAAAATCATTTCTTCTCTTTCTCCTTTGTTTCTCCATCAATTCTTTGGCTTCTTTGATTGTTCTGGTATGGGAGTTGGACTGCAGATGTGTGCATTCCTTTCTCATACCACAATTGACGTTATTCCTTCAGTTTCTTCTGCTTCTTGGCGGTTCTCATGCAATAGATGACTGTCTGCATTGGCATTCATCTCTCGCATCAGGATAGTCTTCTTGTGCAATAGATGGCTACGATGAGGGTCCGTCATGCTTATCCTTCGCATAAGGATCATTTGATATAGGCGTTATCTTCCATGTTCACTGTACCAAACCTGTTTGGTGCGTGACACTGCGGATTGACTACTGCAGATTGACTACTGCAGGTTAACTAACTCGGGTTGACTACCATGGGTTAACTACCATGGGTTGACTAACTCAGGTTGACTACCATGGGTTGACTACCTTGGGTTGACTAATGTGGGTTGATGCAGGCAAGTCACTTCAACCTAGAGCTGCAGTGGACATGCCCCTAACAAATAAGGCCATACAAACCATGTCCTGGGCATATACAACTGTGTAAATATGATTTATACAAATGAGAAACAAGTTCTAGCAGCAGGATGGATTATATGGACAAATATGGCCGTGGGAAATTTACCGCGGCCTAGCACAGCCGCAGTACACATGTCATTAACAAATAGGGCCATACAAAACAGTTCCAGGCTATGTACAACTGAGTAAATATGATTTCACAGTTAATACATGATCTAGTAGCAGGATGGATTATATGGACAAATATGGCTGCAGGAAATTTACCGCGGCCTAGCACAGCTGTGGTACACATGTACTTAACAAATAAGGGCATACAAAACAGTTCCAGGCTATGTACAACTGAGTAAATATGATTTTCACAGTTAATACATGATCCAGTAGTAGGAAGGATTGTATGGACAGATGAGGCTGCAGGAAAATTACTGCGGCCTAACACAGCGGCAGTACACATGTCCCTTACAAATAAGGCCATACAACACATTTCCTGGGCATGTACAACTGAGTAAATATGATTTGCATATTTAATGCACTGAGATCCCAGTCCTAGCCCGCAGGGAGGATTGTATGGACAAATAAGGCTGCAGGTAACGGGAAGTACTGTCTGGAGATAGACAAGCACAGCGGGCCTAGACAAGAATCACAATAGAAGTTTTCAACTCACTCTTGCTAGTTGGTTCAAACTTGAAGGGGTTTAACCGAAGGTGGTTAAGAGAGTTCTTGAATAGAACAGAGGATAAAATGTAGTGGGTAAAATCCTACTCTGTTATCAAGAAGCATAAGGGTATTTATACGTCTGAGCTGCGCACAGACCATGTAAAGTAAGAAGTCTCTGTGAATCCATAAATGGACAGGTAGATAAGTACCTTCCTAACATAGTAGTCCTGTGGAACTTCGTAGAAACTCGTAGAAGGACACAGTGAGTCATAGGTAAGATAAGAGATAAGGAAACGGTCTAGATCGACCCATAGGAATGTTCCAGAAGGAACATTATCTCTCCTTATCTTGATACGTCATAGATAAGGGATATGACTCCGGTTAGTCGGTACTTTGTTAACCGGTCATGTGACTCAGAGAATCACATGGAAGATGACGAGTCCAGACACATCACGTGTCAAGGCTCTAGAGAGAAGTCACGTGCTAGTGATGACTAAGCACTTACTTTCTCAACAGCAGGAAGATTACCACAGTGTAGCACAGCTGCGATGTACATGTAGCTAACAAATAAGGCTATACACACCATGTCCTGGGCATGTACAACTGTGTAAATATGATTTGCGCAGTTAATGCACTGAGATCCCAGTCCTAGCTGCAGAAGGATTGTACGGACAAATAAGGCCACAGGAAAATTACCGCGGTGTAGCACAGCTGCGGTGTACATGTACCTAACAAATAAGGCCATACACACCATGTCCTGGGCATGTACAACTGAGTAAATATGATTTGTGCAGTTAATGCACTGAGATCCCAGTCTTAGCTGCAGGAGAATTGTATGGACAAATAAGGCCATGGGAAATTACCGCAGTGTAGCACAGCTGTGGTGTACATGTACCTAACAAATAAGGCCATACACACCATGTCCTGGACATGTACAACTGAGTAAATATGATTTGTGCAGTTAATGCACTGAGATCCCAGTCCTATTTGCAGGAGGGATTGTATGGACACATAAGGCCGCGGGAAATTTACCGTGGCCTAGCACAGCCGCAGTGCACATGCCCCTAATGACTTAGGCCATACAACACATTGCATGGGCAGGTACAACTGTGTAAATTATGATTTGTGCAGTTAATGCAACAAGTTCTAGCCACAGGAAGGATTGTATGTATGAAGTTCGATTTGTACAAATATTATTTACCCTGAATACATATCTATTTACCCCGAAATGATTACAAATGATTTATGCCAAATACAAATAGAAAGTTCACTATAGTTTTATAAATCCTCATTGAGGTAGTATATACTAAAGGAAAAGGAAAAAAGTTGTAACAGTAGCATGGGGTACTTATAAGTTATGTGACAGGGCCTTGAAAAATTTTCAAGTCAAACCCCCCTTTGGCAGCTGCCTTTTCATATGCATTCTTGATATGGGTGGAAAAGTTATTGCTGTTTTCAGTGAAGTTGGCGGTCGGGCGTTTCCGAGTAAAAGTGCGCCTCAGAATACCAAAAATTTATGAGAGCAATATCTCACCGAAAACAGCAGATACCAAGGTGACCCAAGCGTCATTTGACTCGCATTTCCAGCTGCTAGGGCGCCCCATAGCTAGATTTGTATTTGCACAATTTATTGTATTGTTGTTCTCGAGGGGGTTTGTGAAGACTGCATCGTCAATATAAATTTACACAGCGGTTCAGACCATCCAAAAGCTATCAAAACCTGCTAAGAATAATACACAGAGGAGTCCCCAACAAATTTTGAGGCGACACAGCATGCTGACTCGAAGTGCTGATTGATGGCCCTTCTTATTTGTAATACTACTTGTTCCTGCCCACCTCATCCATGCCGCATGGAAACCGACTTTCTGACGATGCTCGATGGATCATTGTCAACCTTGCAATGCACTTTGATATCAAAACAATTGTATCCTACAGTGGTTGCAAACAACGGACCATTGAACGTATTATCGCTGATTATCGGAAACGTGGAACTGCGGACCATGAACCTTCAGTGTTACAGGGTGGAAGGCGTGCCTTGAGACCTGCAGATGTACGAGTAAGTGAAAAAAAAACGAGTCCTTCATCCTTCAAACACTGAAGCAAGATAGTTCCTGAAAGGTGTGGTGTGTCACAGTCCAGATCTATACCTGGATGAATTGCGAGGGCTTTTGGAGGAACGCTGTGGGGTTTTTGTCAGTAACAGCACGCTCTGGAGGACTCTTCGCCGCAGCGGGTTCACAATGAAAAAAATTACAAAGTCTGCCTTAGAACGAAATGAGGAGCACCGAGCGGCATTTCGCTTTCAATATGGGATGCAGTACAGTCCTCAGCAAACTGTCTTTGTAGATGAGAGCTCATTCGATCGCCGTACCGGTCTACGTGGCCAGGCATGGGCACTCCGTGGTAAACGTGCACTTCGAAAGTGTTTTTTTGTTCGTGGACGGCGGTATGTTTTCTTTTGAATGAAGTCCAATCTATCTAATGACACAGAACAGATACTCGCTACTCCCTGCTCTCTCAGTTGATGGTATCTTGCATGCACAGGTCGTTGAAGGGTCGTTCACAGCAGAATGGTTCCGTGAATTTATTGATGGCCTTCTTCTTCGGATGCAACCATTTCCGGCTGACAACTCTGTTGTTGTGATGGATAATGCTCGTATTCACAAGGATCCCGAAATTGCAGATCTTATTACAAGCCAGTAAGTACCTCTTTTTCGATACCTGATTATCCTAACAGTGGTAAAGTGGCATGCGCCTTGTTTTCCTCCCTGCATACTCCCCTGATTACAATCCAATTGAACTTGCATTCTCAGCAATCAAAGCTCATGTCCGTCGCAGTGGAACATTACGGTGTGAAGATATTAGGCCAGGGGATGGTGATACATGGGTTTATCTGCACCTTTTAGATGCTGCATTCTCTATCACCGCAAATGATGCCAAAGGATTTTTCCATAAATGTGGATATCTGTAGTAGTGATGAATTACTGTGCTCTAGTAGAATCTATTAAATTTACTAGTCCTCAAACCGTGCCCTCTTTGTACCTGGAAGGAGTTCCTCATTATCTTCTGTGGCATAGCGGAGAAGTCGGCTTGCATCACCATATGTCATCCCCGCAAACCGTTGCAGATCATCAACGCTGAGCAAAACAATGTCACTTAGCTCACGGATCCCATTCTTTTGCAGCTGTTCTGTATATTGGCTATAGTTCAACAGCTGGCGGCCATGGATGGGATGCTGGTCAATTGACACGAGCCATGCAGTAATATCAGGTGATATCTCTGCCAGTGAACTTCGTTTGGCGTGACGGGTTTGATTCGCATTCGCATTCTGAGTTTGGGTCGTTGCTTGGATGTGAGCCTGTGCAGTGCCAGGTGGCATTTGACCTGACTGAGTCAAACTCAGTGGATTTTGCAAGTTACCTTGCATCATCTGGACAGCCCATGGATTGAACATCATGGGTGCCATCGAAGCAACCATGAGTTGCTGAGCCCAGGCAGGCATCTGTGAAGTTGCTGGCTCATCTGGTGCAGTACGAGACCTCTGTGACCTTTTGACGGTATTCTGTTGAACAGAGCCATCTTCAACGTTGATTTCGGTCGGTGGTTCATCGATCTTCGCTTTGTAATCCTTCTACTCAACCGCACTGGTCATCAGCACCGCACAGGAATAATATCTTGACATCAAACATACCAAGAGGTGTGCCCACTTTGCGAGATCACCATATGTGTACTGATAATGTGACCCGTCAATCCGAACATAACATGGCCATTGGTGTTCCTGGCAAAAATGCTTTGCTTCAATTGCCTTGAGTGCCTCCGTCTCAGTAAGACGTCCCACTGTTGAATCCTTCAAAGCTGGCTTCATGCCCTCATTTCCAGGGGACGAAGCTTTCTGACCCTTTGAAGACGACTACACAATTAGTATCAACTTGCACGCTATTTACAAGAGAATCATACCTTTGTGTTGTTGCTACTATCTGTTCCAGACGACAGATCAACGATCGTGATCGAAAACGGCTTCACTGTCCCGCGGCCCTTGTTCTTCGCCTTCGATGCCAGAATGTAGTCCATGACATCCTCCTTCAGTGCTGCCCAACTCTCCTCATCCTCAAGCATCTTTTGGGTTGGCTTTGGATGCTTAGGCTTATATGATGGTATGTACCCAATGTTCGAGAGTAAGGAAAGTCGGGTTTCCATCCGAGTTGCTGCTGCAGCGAGGAATGATGCAAATGAGGTCTCCGACGTAATGCCATTCAGAATTCATGTTGCATTCTTCACCGGGACTTCGAATGGGATTGTGAATGGCTTGGACATCGTGCTGGGCTTGGACAGAGGTTCAGGGGTCGTGTCTGAGCCTTCAATACAATCATCTGAAGGAATAACAGTGAGTACTCTGATCTACGAGTTGACCATGACTTCATCTCACCTTCAGCAACGCCTTCTGTATTGCATTCATCATCCGTTCCTGGCAGGTCAGGACTTGGCAGCCTTTCTTCATCATACATCGTGTCATCGTCATGGTATGGGTACCAGGAATATTGCAGTCCACCTTCTTGCTGTGTGCTACTGATGTCATCTCGTAATTTGGGCTGTAGCTTCCAATTATTGTGCTGTGACATTGACACGAGTGCGGCAGCAGCAGCCACATTGTCGTCGCCCCACTGCTCTGTCACTGCGGGCCCTGCTGTGTTCGAGTAGCTGTTGACGGATGTGACGGGAACCTGTGCCAAAGACTTGACAGGCCTTGGTCGTGGTCGTGGCTTTGGTACGTCGTTCGCAACCCGGCTTGTTGCTTGCCCTGCTGGGTCACCTGAAGTTGCAAGGCTGCTGTCTGCTTTCTTGGTTTTGCGTGAACCAGTACTGCGGACAGATGCAGGGAGTCGCTTCTGGGCATTTTTTTGGTTGCCCATGCTGAGGTGAACTTGGAAAAGGTGGCCGCCACGTATTGACTTGGCACAGTGGGTGTTCAAGCTTGCTCCGACAAGCGAGACCTCAGCTCTACCCTCTTCTGTACATCCATTCACCTCTTTCTACTGTGGGCACTCCTCTGTGTGTTATTCTTAGCAGGGTTTGATAGCTTTTGGATGGTCTGAACCGCTGTGTAAATTTATATTGATGATGCAGTCTTCACAAACCCCCTCGAGAACAACAATACAATAAATTGTGCAAATACAAATCTAGCTATGGGGCGCCCTAGCAGCTGGAAATGCGAGTCAAATGACGCTTGGGTCACCTTGGTATCTGCTGTTTTCAGCGAGATATTGCTCTCATAAATTTTTGGTATTCTGAGGCGCACTTTTACTCGGAAACGCCCGACCGCCAACTTCACTGAAAACAGCAATAATTGCAGTCCCCTGATGGCAAACTCCAGGGCATGACAAGGTTGTGCCATGCTTGAATTTAGGACACATAGTCTATTATAAAATGTGAGAAATTGTGGCTAGGATTATATGCAATAATGCTTACCATAATAGTGTCAGTAGCACACATTACCACAACACGGAGGGAGACATCCACATAATTCCCCCCAGTCATTTGGGGGTTTACCTCTGTAGTACTCTCCACTGCATGCATTGTCACCCAATTCAGAGCATAAGGTGCATAAAGTCTGTCAGTATGAATAGTACTTGATTATCATCAACAATATAGTATTGTAGAAAAATATATGGATACATACAATGCATAGTTCTGGGACATGTAGCCCTCAGCAGGGGCACAGTCTGCAGTACCAAACATCAAAGGACCCCCAGGGAGGTCCAGTTGATATCCAGTGTCTTCCCAAGGTCAGTAGGGATAGTGAGATATACCATACTAGGTAGTACAGACCTTTAACATCCCCCTGTGATGCCATCACAGGCAGTTTGGCTGCAGCAATGGCAGTATATGTTGGTTTGATGACTTCTTTAGGTAATGCAGCAGTAAGAAGGTTCCATGATAAAGCAAAGACACCTAAAATTTTCCTGTCACATTCTTCATGGTCCTCACCAGTTAATGTTTTCTTGATATTTCTAACAAGTCCAAAAACACGTGCATGGCGGGGCCCTGCATTCCAACCATACTCACAGCAGCCATGCAGAACAGTGAGCTCAATGTGGCCTAAAAATACATCCAGTCAGCATCAAAATGGGTGCTAGTACATATGAAATTACCTTTGTCATTAAGGATAATGACACTTTCTTCTGCAGGTACAACATACCAGGTATGATCAGCAGGGACAGCCAGCACAGGCTTTGTGGCACCCCTGGCAAGAGACTCACTGCCTGCATCAACAAGAGTCATGCCACACTTGTACTGTGTGTCATCAGCCTGGTTACGGTGCACAATCCTGACACCAGTGGCCTGGAGTTCACCACAGGTACACGGTTCACTTTTAAGACCAAGTGCAGTGGCCTAGTACCACATGAGTAAGGAACTGGCAGGAACAAAAGGTAAGCATTGAGACTAACCAGGTCACGCTTCTGAACCCTGTGGAGATTCTGGTCAGACTTGCAGTGGTACTTGTAGTGGTCAACTGCAGTGGCAAGAGGGTTTGGCACCAGCTTAGAATGGTGAGTGACAAGGCACAGGAAGTTTTCAGCCTGGCCAGAGTTAGACCAATATATAGAAGGTACATGGCCTACTTAGGCATCAGCAAACCAGCCCTTCCGATTAGCCGAGCTGACAGCACTTGACAGCGCTTAGCTGACCACCCAGCCTGTCCAGTCTGTCGGACTCTGTGCCAGTCTGGTTGTCACTCAATTCAAATATTCAGTAGAGAAAAAAAAAATGTATTAGGACTAAAACTACGGAGTAGATAACTAAATAATATATTTATACAATCGGGGTGGTTGTCGAACACAGGGGGGCGATCGTCGACGCTACGCTGGTGTGGTGGCCAGCATTGCTGTGGCTGGGAGGTTGGTGGGCGTCGGAGGGGCGTCATCGTCAGATGACACTGGGATGGGAGTCATCCCGTCGTCGCTGTCAACACTGGGGATGTGGGTGGTTGTGTCGCCGCCGTTGACACTGGGGATGGCAGCAGGGTTGTTGTTGTTGTTGTTGTTGTCAGCGTTGATGGCCACGTTGACGATGTTGATGGTGGGGGTTGTCGTCATCGGTGGCCACATCGATGACATTGGTGGTGGGGCCGTCGTTGCCCTCACATTGGTGGTGGCCGTTGACGCTGGTGGTGGAGCGGTGGTGGTGGCCTAGCCGTCATCGTCTGGTCGACGACACTGCTGGTGATGGTGATGGTTGGTGTCATCACCCGTCGTCCGTGGTGGGGTCGTCATTGTCGTTGTCGCTGATGGTGGTCGCATTGACGATGCTGGTGGGGATGGTGGCTGTGGGCGAGGCGTGTAGTGACGTGGTAAACACTATTAGGAAATGTTGATAGTGCAATATGCTGATATAATCATTAGACAAACACACGCACACACACATACTTGAAATTTCTCTAAGTCTCTCATTCTTATTCTCTTCATCCGTCGACCACCACCACCCCACCACCATCGACGAAGACGACAACAATGACGCAACCACCACCACCACCACCAACGCCGACGAAGACACAGCCACCACCACCCTTAATGTGACCACCACCACCCCACCACTGTCGACGACGACGACGTGGCCACCACCACCAACATCGACGACACGACGACCACCACCACCTGTGTCCGCGACGACGACAACGACCCACCACCACCGTCGTCGATGTGGCCACCGACAACAACGACAACAACGACTCCCACGACCACCACCACCTGCGTCAATGACAATGACAACCCCACCGCTGTCGTTAATGCGGCCACCACTACTGCGTCAATGACGACGACAGCGACGACCCCACCACCACGACCACCCGCGTTGACGATGATGATGACCCACCACCACGACCACCCGTGTCAACGAGACCCCACCACTGTTGTCATTGATGCGACCACCACCACCTGTGTCTGCGACAACGACGACATCCCCACCGACACCAACAATGACGACGACATCCCCACCAGCCACCACCAGCGTCAACTACGGTTGACAATGCGACCACCACCCACCAGCGTCATTGACGACGACCCCATTAGTATATAGTATTTACTCTTTGTACTGTAGGGAATTAATATAAATTGATTGACACAAACATTGAATGAATTAAGGTGATCAAAAAGTACAAGCAGCAAAGGTACTATGGGTATTACTGTGAGCACTCTAGAACAGTCTGGGACAGCTGGAACAGCCTGGGACAGTGCTGGGACAGTCTGTGCTAACCTATCCAGTTAGGTACCTTGTTGGGAGAGCTGGGGTTCTGGGATAGCTGTCCAGCACTGTCCAGCACTGTCCAGGGGAGGGTTGGTTTGCTGATGTACACCCTTGGGAATACAGTCTAAGTGTGCAGCCTCCCCTGCAAGCTTTATCTGCTGCATTTCCAGCCTACTTTTAGTAGAAAAGGCCAAAAAAAGGTGGATTAGGTGGCTTACAGGCCATTAGTGCCTTTTTTTGCTGTGTGGTTTGCTTTGGCATGGGTGATTGTGGGGTGTAGGGGTGATTGTTGCGAGCAGAAGGTGGGCTTTGATGTGTAGGAAATAGATTACCCAAAAAGGGTATCCAGTCAAAGGTGGGGTTTTATAGTAAAGGACTGTAATGCTAGCAATGCTACTGTAGCCTAGTGGTAATGCTGTGGACCCTGTTGCGTGACTGTGCAGACCATGCCATAGCAAAGCCCAGAGTTCTACTCCAGCCACTGCCACTTTCTGAACCCACGCCCACCATGGAGAGTATATACAGAGAATTATGGGTATCACATATGTCTCGCTGTCGGCATGTCTCGCTGGCGATGTCATTGCTGTCACTGCATGGTGGTGGCCACGTCGCTGTCGTCGCTGTCGCTGCTGTGTGGTGGTGGCCACACTGTTGACGTCACCGTGTTGTCGTGGCACTGGCCATGCACATCTCGCCACCGTCACTGCATCGCTGTGTGGTGGTAGCCACGCCATCGACGTTGCCAGCGCTGCATGGTGGTGGCAGTGTTGCTGCTGTCGCTGTCGCCATCGCTGTGAGGTGGTGGCCACTGCGCCATGCACGTCACGTCGCCGTCATCGCCATGACACCAAGGCATTGGCCACCTGCATCACGCTGTTGACGTCGCTGTCGTGCTTGCCAGCCACTGCTGTCGCCATCGTGCTGTGAGTCACCTTCAACGGCTTGCTTTCCCGCCGTGTCGTGTGCCATGGCCGTCGTCATCACCATGTTGTGCGGCGGCAGCATCGTCATTGTGGTGATGCCATGGCATTGGCAACGCATGCCCTGTCCTCGTCACCGTGACGCCATGGCATTGGCCACGCACGCCCTGGCGTCATCATGATGCCATGGCATTGACCATCCGCGTCATGTCGCCGATGTCGTCGTGACGCCATGGCATTGGCCATGCACGCTGTAGAGACAGTCCTGTCTCTGGGTGTGTAGATTGGTAGTACTGATACTGGACTCTTACCTTAGCTATGTAGGCTTGTACTTAGCTTACTAAGCAACATCCTTCTCTTCAGTGTATATCTTTGAGCTCAGTCTTGGAGTGACTGAACCACCCTTGCACTCTCTAGTTTCCTAGTCTCCTTAGTCCCTGGGAGCCTTGCCAGACCTCCAGAAGTCCCTGGGTCGAATGCACCTCATCTGAGGGAGCAGCCACCCAAACACATTGTTATCTTTTCAACGCCCTGTCCTCATTGCCATGACACCGTGGCATTGGCCACCTGTGTCACACCGTTGATGTCACTGTTGTGCTCGCCAGCCACTGCTGTCGTTGCCATGCCGTGAGGAGTCACACTGTTGTCGCCATCGTGATGGCGTGGCATTGGCCATCCACGTCACACCGCTGTCGTGTCGTGTTGCCGTGTCGTGCATTGTGCGCCATCGTGTTGTGTTGTCACTGCTGTGTGTCGTGTGTTGGCACAGTCGAGACGGACAGCCTTGGGGGCCAGACGGACATGTTGAGTGGGTGCACAGGTGCCCCAAGCATTGAAACGAACACGTTAAAAGCTAAAAACACGCCGGGTATTGTCAGCATACCCTGAAAGCGAGGAAACCCACCAGACTCACCTAGTCAAGCTGCAAAATGGACTCCAAGCAGCACTCCGAGGAGGCAAACGGCGGACGCGCAGGGGGAAAAATGGCTGTGAATGGAATGGAACCCATCAGAACGCGTCAAAATGGATGGGCAAGGCAGTACTCACCGAATAGGCACATAATTGAGCCCCCAAACATGCTAGTCAGTGGAAATGGTCAGCATTGGAGACGGATACATGTACGTACCGTGGAATGCGCTAATTGAGGTGTTGGGCACCACGAACCGAATGGGCAGAGGGTGGGCAGTTGGTCGTTGCTATCAACACGAGCATCATGCAACTTACTAAATCAGGCAATGACATGGAAGTCACGCATTCCACAAACCTTCGCACCAACATAGCTCAAGTACATTTTGAACCAGACACACCATTTCTTTTGCAACACAATAATTTGGATTTAGCTAAGTATATTTATTTGATACTTTTACTATCCATTACCCCGCTCCATGGATGGGGGGCCTGTTGAAGTATAAACAGAACTGTTTATGTTTGTTTACTTACATAAGTGAAAAGCGCACTACAGAAGACTTCATACTATAGCAGCACTGCTAAGGGAACTGAATTACATAGAGGTAGAACTAAAGTATTGCTGAATTGCTGCTATTGCAGCACCAATGATCTCCTCTTCCACAGCCAGTGCTCCAGTTTCTGCAACCTGTCCCAAAAATTCCTCCTTACACTGTGGATTAAGACCCTCGGGAGTAGCAAGTCCAGTGATATAGTCAAAGACTGCTGAGAGCTGGAGGGGATTAGTAGGATGAAGAATCTGGTAGGCTACCTTTGTCCACCAGAATCATGCCCATACATCCTTGCAGGTGGCATGTTTTGCATATGTACAAGCCAATGATGGTGCCAGAGATAGCCCAGGAGCTACTGCCCCTATCTTCTTGCGTTCTACCTCAATTGCCTCACGAGCTTGGGTGATGATGGAATATGTCTGGGTGTCCAGAGATGCAGCATCATTCTGTGAAATCTCAGACAGTGGGGCACTGATGAGGTGATGTATCACAGGAGGAACCCAGTGGATAATGGCATATGTCTTTGCCAGCAGTAACTTGTGAGTAGAAGTAAGCCCAAGCTGTTCAAGCCTGCCAACTGCCCAGTGAATGCTTGATTCTATCTGCCAGTATTTTGAGACCTTTAAGATGGCAATGAGAGATTGCTCATCAAGCTCATTCGGCTGTGATCCACTGTAGTATATAGTCTCAGTACTACTTTTTGCCATCAGGATTACCAGTAGAGTGCAACTTACATGTGATAAATCCAAGCACAGAACTGTGTGAACTCAGTGGCTGAAATTGATGCATTGGATGGGATCAGAATAGGAAGGGCATCACTATCATCCTCTTGAAAATCACTTGGTAGTGGTAGAATGCCTTGAAGGGTCCCCGAGCATGAGGAAACCTTTGTGTATACGAAAGAGGGTTTTCTCCACCTACAATTGGAATCACCAAGTTGAAAACCCATCACTCCAATGAACTAATGGCACCATACCTGGAACACAATATTTCCATCATCCATATAGAAATCAGGGTGTCTGATCAAGTCCATCAGAGGTGGCTGTAGTAAATAGTATTGGGAGTTGCAGTGACTCGGGAAGGATTACCACCCCACCACTGCTTACTCATTACATAATCAGTGATCGTGTCACCAGTTATTTTACACACCAATTCCCTACCACTGCTTCAACTGGCTGCCTACTATTTCTTATGGCCCTACCTGAGTTGCCAGCCAATTTCCCACTCTCCCATTCAGCACAGGTCCGTCAAGCCAAATCAAATTTAGAACACATTTTTGCCCATGCGAGCCAAGCTTTACAGACTCAAGGTGATGTCTCTCACCTTCAATTTCACTCCAATGCAGTAGCAAAGGATGCTGTCCCCATTCTGCATGGCTTGGAGGCCTTAGCTTCTCGGGATGATCAACTACTCCCATGGATTATAGATTGCACAGCATGTTTTGGCACTCTTTTACAACAGCTGGACGATGCTCAGAAAATAGCTGTTGGGCAGTAAGTAATCAAACTCGACTATGATTCTTCTGCATACAGTGATTCATGTGGTATTTTGGCAGTGAGGCATCTCACATTAGCTATGTGCAACCCATTGAGGTTGAGCATAACCATCGTCCTGGAAGGCCACGCAAGAGGCCGAACATTGCTGTTTTGCAGGCTGCGATGGCACCAGGAAGACATATTTCCATTAGCAAGCTTGCTTGCCTTTTGGGAATTCACCGGCACACTCTACGCTCATATTTAAAGGAGTACCATATTGATCATTGCCATACATCACTCCCTGATGAAACCCTTGACCAGTTAATTCATCATTTCCGGTCCATCAAACCTCAATCTGGTATTAGATATTTGACAGGTTCTCTAAGGCAGCATGGACTACGCATACAACGTGACCGGATAGACAGTTGAATAGACATGGTAGATGGTAATGGGAGGGGTGAAGACTGGCGGACACAACTGAAGCTTGCGGTGAAGGTGCGGTGAGGGAACTGTCCTGCAAACAAGATGGCTCATGTCCCAACAATTCTCACACTGTCAATCCATAATTGCCATTTACGGAATCATTATATTCTGCTCAATGCATTCCAATGATCCGAACAATGCAATCAATTAGCTTAACCACAATCATTTCCCATCCTTGCACTAACTCCGCATCACATATTGTCCCGCAGTTGAATCACCCCTCAAGATTGTGCAAGGCTAAGGTTGATCCACCCTCAATCACTGTGCATATATCCACTTATCATGTTCCACACAACATGTGCATCTTGTTCAGAGCCCTAGATGACACCATGTATTACACGGCCATCATTTCCCACGGTGGAATGATTACCTGCGATCAATGGAATGCACAACAGTTTATATAGTCGGATCAATGTAATTTAGATGAATTTGAAAGGTGATTGTGGTTACCCTGTTCCCTGCTTGTCAAATGGAAGACCTCATGCCCATTCACTCGCGGGATGGTAGCAATGAGGCAAGAATGAACGATTAAGAGGATTGATTCCCCACAAACCAGGGTTCAGTATGTTCCATATATGGACTTACAATAATCTATTGTAAACCTGGCTATGATCCAAGATCCCTGGTCATGTTCGGGAGGACCAGCGCAATCATTTCCCGCGGTTGTAGCCTCTGCGGTTAAATAAGCACAGAAAAATAATTATTTTTCTTTTGTATCAAGCTGCACAATTTTCTTTTAGAGTTAGGTGAAAAGTCCACACTGATAATTAGTACCGCGGTTGATTTTGTGCTTGCAGAATTCCCATAAATGTGAGCATTCATTTGGACGTCTGCCTTTTTGGCGCTGTCAAATGTGGAGCTTTGCCTGATTAGTAGAATAATTATGTTCCACACCGCACATCGGAGTGATCTTTCCCAACAATCCATTGGTGTCCTGTCCCAGTTATGTTCCACTGTTGTATGACTTCCAAGCATTGCTGTTGTAACTATCAATTAATTCACAATGGTCAGAAATTAGTATTATTTTAGAAAAGGTCCATGGGTGAAAAGTAGGAACACACAACTTGGGAAAAGGGAGCAGCGGAGTGGATGCCAATGAGGTTGCGGGGTGGTAACAATGAGGCACAAGTGAACCTTTAAAAACAACCCTATTCATTTTGGAAATATAAAATATTTTCTTTTACAATTTATCTCAAACAACTTCTCCCATTCCTGCTATCATCCGCGCTCTACAACTCACTATGGGCCCCAGTAAAAATGTAAGGTTTATTGATGGCGGGGCGGCTGACTCTGGTGAGTACCAGACTAATACTGAGGCATGCATTCTAATGCATGAGAATTCAGGCCTGCTCGAAGGGCCTGGCTGGGTGCCGCCCGCAAAACCCCCAGTGGTGAATGATTCCATGGATGTTGATGGCGACAATGCAGGACACCCCACCACATTGCCAGAGTCTTGTCTCAATGAATGGAAGCCACCAGCCTTGTGTCTGCCTTGGGTATGTGAGGAAGGCTGGACACCCCCAGCACAACTACCACAATTCAATGCAGTGAGTGCCGCGATGTTTTCGGGGACATTGTCTTGTGCACAGGACGACGGTTGGACTCCGCCTCCAAACCCACCACCTTCACTCCGACCAGGCCAGGCACCCACACGTCTGGTAACCTCCCCAGATGAAATGATCTGGCCACAACAGTTCTCTCCCAAACATACCCCAGGAAACAGTAGGCATAGCCCAGCTTTGACACCCTCCACTGTTAACACCCTGATCTTAGTCAACTCAGATCACTCAATGTCCACGGATTCACCTGGTTTGATGGTTCCAGAAAATCCTCCACAGCAGTCGCGCACATTAGCATCCCAAACAGAGAACACACGGGATGTGGTAGAGTCATCCGCGGGACAATTCCTCTGTTCCCCCACCAGTACCACTGAAGATTATGAACAAACTGCGCCACTGCCCACAAATGAGTTACATGATTATGATGTTATCGACATCAGTGTTGATGGACCACACTATGGGCCCAACCGCAGGCCACAATATCCATCCCCTCCCCTTGTGTCATTGTCTCGGGGTGATGAAGAAATGGCTCATCAAACCCATGTTTGAGCTCAAGGTAAGTACACCCTGTCACACATCCAACATTTCTAACCATTTTACAGAGCAGTGGCAGAGGTATTGGGATCATGACGACACTGGCTCCTGCAGCGAAGGTAAGTCAATATTTCATTTGGCTAATCTCAGTATCAAATCTGTTTAGATGATTGGTGGCGGCATATGTACATGCTGGCTCATATGGACACTGTAACAGCAGAATTTGATACACTGTGGGACGAATGTGAGTGCTACAGTCCCATATTACTTACAAAGACTTAGTTGAGGCCGTGCGTGGAGTTGGACTCCGATTTTACAAAGGCCGCTGGCGGCCATCTCCCGCAAGGAAGGTCTTGGATCAGCCTTTGTTTTTGATGTATAATACATATGCCAACATGCTTATTGCAGAGACACAGCAGTGGCGCCAGTTACTTACACATCGGGCAACATTGGCACATTTCCGTGATGGGCTCCGCTGTGGGTCAGAGCTAGGGGCGGGAGAGTCAGATGACTCGATAGGTGATGGGCAGGACCTTGATGGATTGATAGACCTGGACCCCGATGCATTGTAAACACATTTCATTCCCTGTACGTTGTTATGTGCCAAAAATGTATATTTTATGGTATGGAAAGCCCTGGCCAGTACAAAAATTATTTACGTCTCTTTCTTGGGCTTGGAGTGGGGATATCTGCATCTGGTCTTGGGGGCACTTTTCTTTCCCATGTGGAGCATCTCTTCTTTTCTGGATTGCTTCCACCTCCGGCATTTCCATTGCGCAATTCATTGGGATCAGATAGTGCTGCAGATAGTTCCATAAGCAAAGGTTTGCAATCACTTTGACACCGCAGCTTACCCGTCTGGTCATGTGGTATGTCATCCTGGGTATTTGCAACACGTGCATCTATGGCTATAGATACTTGCATCCACGGCGTTGACAATCACTATTATCACGAGAGCCTATCAGTTGAAGACAGACTAATTACATAAGTACTGTACTAGTAAACGAAAAGAAAAAGAAAAGAAAAAGAAACCTGTGGCATGACCACAGTGTGATCAACAATGAGTTACATACCATACCTGCCAGGGCAATGTGTCACTTTGAGAGCAAGTGCGTGCAAGTGTGCTGACAGCTGGGCTGCATGGCAGGTATGCATGCAAGTATTTATCCTGTTATATTTTCAGGACTAGTATTCCACACCTTTTCTCTTTATAGGGTCATTGCCTAGCTATCAGTTAGACTTTCTCCTGGAATTTGATTTATTTATGTTACCTATTTTCTTCCTCCGTGCTGGAGCGGGCTGTAGTTGACCAGTTCCCGCGGTTCCTCCTCCAGACATTGGTTGGTCTGGATTTTATTAGCTGATGGATTATTTTCAAATGTGTTACTTACTCCCATTCACGTTGCTGACTTTCTTTGACTGGCCAACTTTCCCAACGTTGTGGGTACACTGACCTGCTGAAGCAGTACCCGCGGGAACCAATCCTAATGCAGAATGAGAGGACTTGGCTCCCACTGGCCTGATACCTGCGGCCATATTATCTGCAGGATGTCCACCAGAGGAGCCACCATTTTCGCCATGATCTGAATAATATTTAGTGGATAATTTCTGTTTACCTGTATCACATACCATCTGCGGGAATTGATCCCAGTGCAGCACCATCAGAATTGGCACCCGCGGGCTTCTGACCCGTGGCCATTGTATTTGATGGATGTCCAACGGAGGAGCCGCAATTTTTTCCTTGGCCTGAATAATGTTTAGTGGATAATATCTGTCTGCATGTATCACATACCATCCGCGGGAATTGATGCTGGTGCAGAACCACTGGGCATGGCACCCATGGGCTTGTTACCCGCAGGTCGACTACTAGGCCCCTGGCCTTAATAACATTTAGCTTATAATACCTGTATATATGTATTACTTACCACCTCCGTTGCCATCTATCCGCCGTGCTTTCTTTGGCGGGCCTACCTTGAATGTTGTGGGACCTGTGGGTGCCTTGCCAATATCGTTTCTGGCTTCAGTATCTGCCTCCTGGTCTTCCTCGCTATGCTGTGGGTCCTCTTCATCAGTAGTGGTATCTGTTCAATCCATCAGCAATTGTCGTTAGAACTAGCCAATATATAACCTCCTGCACGTCTCTTGGACTGGGCACCCGCAGACTTTTTACCTGTGGGTCCACTACTTCTTCCCTGGTCTGAATAATGTTTAGTCAATAATATCCGACCCTATGTATTACATACCACTGCTATTCCTGTCTGTCCGACGTGCATTCTTTGGTGGGCCGACCTTGAATTTCGCCGGACCTGCAGGTGCCTTGCCAGCATGGTTTCTGGGTTCAGTATCAGCTTCTTCATCTTCCTCGCTATATTCTCTGTCCTCTTGATCGTCAGTAGTGGTATCTATCCAGTTTGTCAGTAACTACCGTGGGACCCAGTCAATATATACTTTCCTGTGCATCTCCTTTTCCCTAAACTCTTTGTGGATGGCTCATTGGGTTTGCTGACCGCAGGCTGTGTTGATCCGTCCGATTTTATCCACATCTTGAATTTAAAGATGTCCGCAGGATTGGTATCCTGCCGGCCTTTCCTTAAACCGGGTTGGTTCTTTGAACGATACGTAGGAGGGAAGATAGCGGTTTGAAATGTAGGTACTTGTGTCCTCCGCGATTGCACCCCAGGGGACGGACGACGACGCCCGCCCACACGCCTTTCCTGAGGGGTGCAATATGTATATATCATTGAAAGCTGGTAAGGGACTTACGGTAATGGTAGGCCACAAATGCCCGCATGACATCTTTCTTCTCTTGGGCACTCATGTTCAATATGATTGGGATCCGCGGTGTACCATCATCTCCCATTGGGAGTTCTGCCTCTGGCCGCTTCTTCCCCTTTCTTACCTTTGTCCTCCGCAATGCTTCCTCCTCTCCACTTTCCTCCACATCGTTGTCCTTGTCCTGGCCGAATACATCAAATACATACCTGGACCACCTTTCCTCCATCCTCCCCCAATCATCAAACCGCCTGCCACTCCCTATCTCATCATTATAGTCATGACTGCATATTTCAGTGTGGAGATTCACTTTCTTTTAATGAAAACTTACAAGCTCATCATAGGGTCCCCATCGGATCCTTTCCACGCCGTTATCACCACCACCCGGGTCCCGCATTGTTTCCACATCTCCTCGGCAAACTCTCTTACATATTGTTTACCCTTTGTGTCCGCGGTCCTAGAATCTGGTTAATTGAAGCATGATATGCAAATGCGTCACCCACAGGCTCTGGATATCCTCAGTTGGGTGTGCTTCATTCCACTCCTTTGCAGTCCTTTCTGCCTCCTCCCATTGCTCTGCGGACATCCTTCTTATCAGCTTGTCCACCGCCTTCTGATATTTCCCGATGTACCCCGCACTCCCTGATTTGTGGCCAGATTTCTCTAACAACTTCTTTATTTGCTCTTTCCTCTGCTTCATGATCACCCCGCGTGCATTCCATTTCCGGCCATAGGTCACCAACTTCTTTCGGGAGCGAGTGCGGGAATTGTTGTAAAGCCAACGCTGAATTGCCTACAAACATAATTTGTGCCATGTATGCTTCAAGACCAAAAAAAACACTCACCTTTTTCTTGGTAACCCACTGATGGGTCTTCAGAGTCTTGTTGGGGCCCAACCTATGAATGGTGTCACTGATCTTTCTCAGTACCGACCTTTTTTGGGGCTTGTCCCCCTCCATCCAGGACTTAAGGTTCTCCTGGACAATGGCAATCTCATCATCTCTAAGGGGGGTATTCCCTGGTGCTGTGGAGTGAGACTCTTCACTAGAGCTGGCATCCTGATACTCTGGAGTAGCCATGGAGGAGTTGTGGTCGCAGTCCGAAGTCTCAATTTCGGGGCACATACTACCGGGTTGTTGAATGAAATTCCCGCGGTCAATCTGTTCACATGTCATTTCGACCCTTCACCCCACCTTACTATTTGTCGCAAAGTGCAATGCCAGCATGGTGGCGCCAGGCTTGTCCCCCTCCATCCAGGCCTTAAGGTCCTCCTGGACGATGGCAATCTCATCATCTCTAAGGGGCTATTTCCTGGTGCTGTGGAGTGAGACTCTTCACTAGAGCTGGCATCCTGATACTCTGGAGTAGCCATGGAGGAGTTGTGGTCGCAGTCCGAAGTCTCAATTTCGGGGCACATACTACCGGGTTGTTGAATGAAATTCCTGCGGTCAATCTGTTCACATGTCATTTCGACCCTTCACCCCACCTTACTATTTGTTGCAAAGTGCCTTGCCAGCATGGTGGCGCCCACCCATGGAATCTCGGTTATCAGCAGATCCCTGCTATATATGTCTAAGTGCTATTTTGATCAAGTCATTTTGGACAAACATTCTTTCGGCTATCTGGAGATCTTATGCCATAAAGGGTAAGATTGCCTTTGTGCCTGATCCGAGTTTGGCAGCAATGTTGATCAGAGTCACAAATCCCGAACACCGCAGGTATTGCAATGAGGCAGTTTGGGTGCAACATTTTCACTTGGTGTTGGCTGGTATCCATAGTATCATGGTGAAGCCTAAAGTCACCAAAGTCGGGCCTTCTACACCAGCAATCCATGTCACATGGAAGACAGTAAGATCAGGTGGGCAATACAGAGACAAGATTGTGAAGGTTCCTCCCCGAAAAAAGGCACGCATTGCAAGGGAGAATAATGAATCACCCTCCAAGGCGGGTGTGTCAACCATGGAGCATCCCGGTTTGTGCGGACAGGAAGCCTGGGAATCATATCCAGACATGAATGATGTACCAATGCAGGGATTTAAACTGCCGAGGAATCAGGTCTGGCACATGAGTTTACTTTGCGCACATTTCTCATATAATAATAGGACCACTACCTCGACCAATGGCTCCAATACAAGGATAAATACTTATCTGTGCTTTTTGACATAGAGGCACCCCCTGAACCAAGAGTGTGTACAAAGTGCGGCGCAGATGGCACCTACAGATGCACCGAGTGTGCTTATAGACCGGTGTTGTGCAAGAAATGCTGCCTTGATGCACACCAGCTCAGTCCTTTCCACCGCATTCAAAGGTGGACAGGTGCTTTCTTCGAGGATTTCTCCCTCAGGCTGGTGAGTGCTCTCGTCTTGGTCAGAGACATGGTGACTCATTTCGCAGGTTGGCCTGGTGATTTACCTTGGGCATGGTGGAAAGCCATGTCCGACTGGTGGTTACTTTGTGGAAAATATTTCCAGTGATTGTGAAGAGGAATGGGAAGAGATGAAGGAGGATGGATGCCCCCCCCATCTGGCTAAACCAAGTGACAGAAGTTGCTTGGCTGTGGTCCATACCAACGGGGTCCATTTTTGTGATATCCGGTTCTGCAGCTGTGTAGGTTCTGAGGAATCCCACGTGCAGCTGATGATGACTGGCATGTTTCCTGCCACAATCACGGAGCCCAGGACCGCATTTACCTTCCATGTTCTGGACGATTTCATCAGGGACAATGTAGAGTGTGGTACAACCGCAATGAACTACTATAGTAAACTGCGGAGGGTCACATCAAATGCATTTCCTCATTTGGTTCCAGTAGGTCATTCCAATCTTGCATTTCTGCGGGAATAACAGATGGGTTATTATAGGATAGGTACAAGGAATTACTGAGGGTTTCCAGGGTCTGGAGGCTGCTAAAACTGCTCAAATGGCAGGGATTTCATTCTGGATCAGCAGAACCTGGGCCAGGGGGATTAGTCCTTTTTTGCCCTGCATGTCCGCAGCCAGGGATCAACATTCCATCTGGGGACGATGTAGATCTAACTGAGTAAGTGATTGTGATATACCCCAGTAAATGAAGCTTATCAGTTTAGTTGGAAATATGCCCGCATAATCGTGATGGATGGAAATTTCAAGGCGGAGCATATGCTACTAAAGCACGCTGAAAATGAACTTTGGCTCATGGATGGAAAGGGATTCATGGTAGGATCACAACCATACAAGGAATACTTGGAGGGAACAGCAAACCGAGTGGAGGTGTGTCATAAAGTATCTCCGCGGTCCAGAAGATTAAACTCCGGGCAGCGGTCGGACTGTAGTAACCACTGTGCGGTAAATCAGGCCAATGCCAACAGAAGTCAACTAGCTTCAACAGGAATTGGTGGGTGTGCATGTGCAAGGCATGGGTGTTTTGTACCGCATGCAATGGTCGACTTCCAAAAGGGAGAGCAGTGAGTCCACAGATCTATCCCGCGGTATATATACCAACAACAAGAAAGGCAAGTAAACATGGACTATGCCCTTGTTTATGCAGTCAGGCATGGCACAGATCCGGCTCAGCGGGTCATAAATTTTTATGACATCAATTGTCAATACAGCAGAAACCTGCGAAGGCGAATCGAAGGAAACCAGTACATTTTGTTACCATCCGGGGTTGAAATTCAACCCGGGATTGGCATTTGGCATGTTCACGGACACCAAACACAATGCTTTGCTAGGTATGCTCCAAATTTTATTTCCGGGGCAGGAAATGTGGATGGGGAAATTATGGAAACACTTTGGTCATCCCTCAACATTGTATCCCCCTCAACACAGGGAATGGTTACCCCCCATCGGCAGGAAATGTTGGACTTCCAGATGAATGACAGCAATTTTTTGAAGATGGTCCGCATGCGTGAGTCCGCAGTGGAATTGCCTTACATATAATCTTATCATCAACACTTTAGCAATGACTTTAGGGAGAAAAATGAAGTCCGCAAAGAAAAATTTGTCGACATTTGAGAATGCCTTTACAATGTTGGATGCAACTGTACCGGAAGATTTGCGCCAGATTTGGATGGACCAGGAGACAAAGGCCTTAGCGGAGCGGTTATCCAATCCCAAGGCCATGGACATATATGACGTGCAGTTGGAGAAAGGTAAGCCAAATAATAATGATGTTCAGACCTTTCTAAATATTCCTTCGAAGCACCCACCATTAAATCAATGGAGATGGATCTCATAGAACAATCCGTGGGGATCTCTCCGCGGGGATCCGCAACTTGGATTGCACGGGCACTGAAAGTGGAGGAGGCACAGGTCACACTTCGATTAGATGTCCGGAGGATCGACACCAGGGGAACAGAAACACAAATGCTGGACATTTCGCGTCGCCGTGACAAGCTACAATCCCAGATCAATGGCTTGGTCCAAGCCGCGGCACAATTCTTAGGTGAAGAATGGGATGGACTCATTTTTCCAGCGGACGGAGACAGTGAGGACGACTCTGACAACACATTAATGGTGTTCAAGTTGGCTCTGGAGTGGCTGTGGAATGGCTATGGCTTGGACGAACTATTGGAAATTGAGACTCCGACCGAAGCATGCAGCGCTCAAAGTTAGAACCTGTTTGAATGCTTCGATTGGGCGAAGGGGGATCACCGACAAAGTAAAATATAGACTGAATGGTAATAAAAACTATGTGGATTCCATCTACCCTCCCGCTATCATCATTCCAATGCCTCGAACATCAGAAAGGACCAAAATACTAGAAAAGATTGATGAATTAACATTGAAAGTATCGGAGGCAAGAAACCTGTACTTACGGGAACAACTCGATCGTCCAGATGACAACTTGTCGGATGGGGATCTTGAGTCGATGATCATTACCCCCCCCACGCCTATAACCCCACTCCTACCATCCGATCTGGAATCCGAGCCAGACAACAACTTGTTGATGCCATTGGAGCTAAAGGAGTTGCAATATTACCGCTTTCTCGCAGCGATCCAGGCACTGCGATATGAGGTGGAAAAGGCTCGTATTTTGCACCCAGTAGGTGCACCACTCCTTCGCTCCCCACAGCTCCATCTGCTTGAGCATCATGCAAATCACCGTCCACATTTGTTTCGCAAGCGGCTACGTGTTGACCCTGAAATTTTCGACCGCATCCTCGATCAAATTAGTGATCACCCTATCTTTCAATCAAGGTCAAATAACCCACAGCTCCCGGTTGCTATCCAACTTGCGATCTTCCTCAATCGCATTGGACACTATGGGAATGGTTGTATGCCCGAATATGTATCTGAATGGGCGGGCGTTAGTGTCGGCTCGGTGATAAATTGCACAAACCGCGTTATGGCAGCCATCCTAGAACAACACGATGATTTTGTTGCGATTCCTGCTGGAGATTCAGAGGATATGGAGAGATCACGTCAGTGGGTGGAAGATCGGTCTTGTAGAGGATGGCGGAATGGAGTTTTGGCGGCCGATGGGTCAACGATCAATCTGTTTCAAAAGCCATCAGTATATGGTGAAACGTTCTACGACAGGAAATCAAGATATTCATTAAACTGTCAGGTAAAATAACATACCATCAATCTTTACTGTTGCTGAGGCTACAGATAGCTTATTGTAATGCCACATAACTTGCTTGTGGCTGACTATGGTTTGGGACATCCTGGAAGTGTCCATGACGCATATGCGTTCCAAGGGACAGAGATAGCACAAAATGCGGAGCAACTACTCCCACAGGGTCATTGGATGTGGGCGGACAGTGCTTACCCAACGCAAACCTGGTGTGTCGTCCCATTCAAAGCGACGAGGACATCTCCACTCTCAAGAGGTCAAAAGATATACAATAGGCACCTTTCAAAGGTACGAACCTTATTAAAAAAGTTGGCCGTGTGTAATCCTTCCTGAATCAGGTCCGTGTCCGCGTGGAGCATGCCTTTGCTGCTCTGAAGGGCCGGTTTCAGTCACTTCGCGAACTACGCTTGCGGATGAATTCCTTGAAAGATATTCGGATTTCCACCCACTGGGTACAATGCTGCATCATCTTGCATAACATGATAATTCGGTTCGAGGACAGGCTCAATATTTCAACGACAAACTGGGCGATCCAAGAGGGCGAGGAGAATGGTGACACTGAAGATCAAGTTGCGGTCGAAGTTGTGCAAGGGACACCTGGACAGTGTTTTCGGGGAGAGTTGGTGCAGCGATTATTCACAGAATGCGGCATAAACGAACAAATTGCTTGATGTAGAATAGTAGATACACTTGATAAGTGTACCAAAATTGAACACACCAACGAGACGTGAACATGAAACGTGCCAACAACGAAGAGACACACTGGCAACACCTGAATCTTGCTACAACAAATGATATATGGGGATGAGGATGAGCAGGTCACGAAATGAGTACAGAATTAAAGTGAGATGCAACTTGCAGGGTCTATCCACTGGGGGGTGGAACGGATGAAGCAGAGGACGAGTCCATCCCCTTGAGTGCAATTTGGAGGTGCACAAGCTCGATCTGCCGGGCAATGGCAGTTTCTTCTGCTTTCTTGAGCTCAATATCAAGCTTCTTGAGTTCGTGTTCCCGACGAAATGAAAGCTCTGCATTGGTACGCTGAGAATTGAATTCCTCGCGCTGCAACTCTAGCTCCTTGTCTCGTATCGCATAGTTGTACCGCATTGCGGCACGACGTGTCTGTGAATCCTCCAACTCCTCACGATAAAGGACACTTTCCTTGTCAAGCTCCTCAAGCCTCTTGGAAATAATGTCCGATACTGGCTTCTTCGTGGAAGATGGACTGCTGATGCGGCTGCGGTTCGACTTTGAGCTTATAGCCGAAGAGGGTGGACGTGGGTAGGGGGCATATCGGGAAAATGAACTCCGTGCATCCCAGGCAGGTGTCTTGGGCTTATCCTTGAGTGCGAATGATGTAGGTGCTGCAGCCTTCCCACGAGATGGACCCATATTTGTATGAGCAGCGCTTGCCTTCCAAAACGGGTCAGTAAGTCATGCCATCAAATCAAATTGAACGTACTTCATCCACCACAGGTGCAATCATTCCATCCCTATCCTCATTCATATCACCACCGTCACCGCCATCACCGCCGTCACCATCAAACCCACCCATCCCGGAGTCGTCCATCATGTCATAGTCCATGTCAGCATTATTTTCATCAGGGGGGAAAGTAGCGGCATGAGCAGCTCCATCTTCATCAGCTGGTCCAATGTCACCCTCCCCAGCACAATCCTGCTGGCCAGCACTGTTGTCCTCTTTCCTGGATCTTGCATTCAGGAGGGCCAGGAAGTTCTCAGCGTGATTAACATTAGGTTGAGATGAAATCAACTCGCTGTCAAAAGAAGGGATCCCACGCCAGATTGAGTCGAGCTCGGAATAATAGGGGAAGACACGGAGAACTTCAGCTGAATAAAAGTTAGCTCACACAATGACATTGAGATCAGTCAAATCGCACCTAATAAATTTGGTGTGGATTCACCGTCAGGGATAACACCGCTTCCAGTACTGCTGAACCGTGCACGCTGTTCACGATATTTAGTCTTCAGCCTCGAAGGAGATAAGCACCTAAGGAACTCTACATGGGCAAGTTACTACTTACGTGGCCAACCGATTTGTCACTGATGTGGCGAATTTTCCTGGATCTGATGCATATAGGGACGCATATGCTTGATCGTGTTCAAAGATGTGCTTGGCGATCGCAGCTGCAACCTCCTTCTTATTCTTCCCAGATGGCTTGTCATCGGGGGAAAGAGCAGGAGGGGGGACACTTGACAGACGATCATGGAATAAAATGTTACGATCAGCAGGGTGATTGACAATCCAAGATACAAGCTTATCAGTACGAGTGGGATCCGTGTCCCACGAGACAGATGGGCCTTTTGTGGTAGGCATTAGTGCTGGTGTAGCCGTAGCCTTCCCTGCAGCTCTTCCGCCTCGTTTTTTGGAACGGCCCCTCACTGGTACCTCAAAGGGGGCCTGGGGGACTGGATCAACTGGTGCCATAACAGTTGGAGTCTTTGCAGCCTGTCGAGCTTTGGCAGCCATGAATATGGGCTTATTGATGAGGACTTGAAGCCTTGCTGAACGTCGAGGGGATGACAGTCTAAGGGCAGGCATTATTTTCAAGCTCCGCTGGAGCCTGGGCCATCCAGAGCGGAGCATAGCTATTCCACAGCCACTCCAGAGCCAACTTGAACACCATTATTCTTCTTAACATCCCCTGGAAATGCAGAAGTTGCCGCACTCCCATTACCATTGTATATGGGAATGGATGCTTGTCGTCGATTGGGGCTGGAGGGCCTTGCCAACCAGGAACTACTGCTACGACAGGGCCAGGCTAATGATGCACTGCATGAAATAAGGCTTGCATTGGCTGACAAGGCAGTCCTGTTTAGGACAGAGGTCAGACATGGTAGGAATTATACCATGGTTAGTAGGGCCTGGAAGAAGGTGACCGACACAGAGGCCGTGGTCAAGAGGCATGCTGCAGTGTATCGGCGCTGTCATCGACAAATGATCTTAATTGGAGCAAACTCTGACCTCTTGGCTCGCTATCAACCACTGGACAAGAAGGACTTGAGGGTAAGTACTGCAGTTTCGGACCCCAATGCAAGAGGACATCGGCAGGACACCTTGGCATGGTTTTGGACAATGGACATACCGAAGGATACGGATACCAATGACTGGATGTTGGAATGTAAAGTTTCCTTGCAGCAGCTCGCAAAGATATCTTTTACTGATTGTAATGTTTAGTTTACCGTGTTCATTGGCTCCGAGCCAAAGCAAAAAGAGACAGGTGGGCGGAGGAAGTAGAGCTGTTGGCTCAAGAAAAAGAGTGGACAAGGGATTTCTTCAGATACCGAGCAAAGTTATGGGAAGGATTGGAGACAAAGGCCAAATCGAATGGAAACCGCGGCTTATGTTGCTACTCAGCTGGACAATATGACCTATATAGTAAGTTGGCAGGCCTGTGTTTGTAGTGGTATGTACAGCTGTAAATGAGGATTCTGCGGAAAACATATCCCATGAAACCATCGAATTGGAATTGTCATTGCAGAGGACTTCACCGCGGGAAGATTCATTGCTGCGAAAACTACATAGATTACCAGGGTATGTTGAACATATGCAGAGTCTCAGTGTGGGGATGTTGTGGAAATGCTTTGCATTCAACAATACCCTAGCCTGACATAATATATTTAGTGGCTACATTGTCCAAAGATGTGTATTGCATGTATCTACGATCTTCCGCGGCTGCTGGTATCATCCATGCTATCCACCCAAATGTCCCGCAACATCCACCTCAAATTGGTGTTGATCTCCAACATATCCAACCTTTGGGAATAATGGAAGAGTAACTCACTCTTGGATCGAAGCCTTCGATCTACGTCCTTCAGCTGCAGTTCAATATGCGCTAACATTTCCTTTCTTGCTGCTGGCGGTGACTTTTCCATATTGACTAATGTGGGGATTGTGTTGTCCCTCACCTGTGCAATTTAGTGGATAAGTAATATTGTAAACAGTTTAATCTCACATGATCAGCTGGAAAGAACTTGATAGCCTCCTCGATTAAACCGGTGAGGCGGGTGCCATCTGATCTTGCTGTGACCGCGGGACCATCGTGTTCCCACCACGCATTTGGCATTGGCCCAGTGATCGCGACATGTATTTCATTTGGGTGAATGCGGAAGACGTTGATGTTGGAGAGCTCTAGTCGCAAGTCCTCTGGTGTCATTTCATCCACAGAGACGCATTCCAACACCCGGGCTGCAACTGCCAGGAGCCGCATGACAATGTTGGCCCTATTGCATGCCCCAAGAATGTGTTCCAGTGCTGCCTTTATTAGTGGTCAGGATCTGGAAAGTGGTATGAAACATAATGGCATACCACTTCTCCCTGAACGTGATCATACCATGGAACGGAATCCGGTAGGGCCCCCTCTCCGGACGTCTGCAATGCACGGACAAAGCGTCGGAATCTCAATCCAAAGTACTGCAAGGTGAGCGAGAGTTGGCAGGAAGTAACTGTAGCCATTGATGTGCGATCAGGGATGTGGGGCCTATAAATATAAGAGCACTGCTAGTATTCCCACGTTCCACATGTTATTGTTCAAGATATCCTTACATTCCGCAGTGGTGTAATGATGGACTTCTGCGGTTGCTTGCAAAAACTGTCTGAGTCTAGTCACGGTGATATTATCAGTGCTGTCACTGTGCCACTGAGCCTTGTAATAGAACTATCTTAAATGATGTATCATGTTTCCATTTAGTACCATCCGCGGTTATATATTGGCATAATTCCCTCATGCAATCCGCACACCGCATTGCATTTCCAATGTGTACCATCCGCGGTGGTGTATTGGCATAAGTCCCTCATGCAATCCGCATCCCTCATCAATTGTACTGGTGTATTGGCATATTTCCCGCTAATATCAAATGCAACCGCGGTATGGTGTGATTTCCACTGTCACCACCCTGCTCAGACACGTAGTACCATCACAATGGATCATCTTCCATCCCTTCATCCGTTATGACCATTTACATAAAATGCTCAATCTCCGCGGCTTCATATGAGTGAGTATATATGTCAGCACACTGGATCCATTCCAATTGCCGATCCTTTCTGCCATGGCTCCACCCACCCCCATATTGGCTGATTACCATCTTGCTCAAAGAGTAGCACTTTACATGCGCCAATGCTTCTGCTTTGAGGCCTTTCCGCTGTCTGACAACCCCGCACCAGAACCTCTTTTTGATCTGCCGGTGGATACCGCGGTTGGCATGAATCACATGGTTTCCATGTTGGTGGCCGCATACAACAATCGTAGTGAGTGTCCTCATTGGACTTCTGCAATCCTTTCCACCATCCATCCAACAGTGCAGTCCGGTATTGATATTATCAGGCTGGATGAAGCCTTGGCTCCAATGGAACCTGGATCCAACCTGGACCGGGAGGCGCGGCTTGTCAAGAACTTTCCCTCATCAATTATGGGGCTTGTGGACAAGCCTGCTATTATCCTTGGTGAGGGTGGAACTATTGTTCTGTGGTACATTCCTGGTGCTATTGCCCGATCAACACAGGTGACATCTGCGCTTGATTATTATGTGACTTATTGATTTGTATTTTAAGGACCGCATATTTCATGCCATGTCTTCCCTCCAGGATCCATTGAGCAGCAGCATCTTGGGCCACACATGGAGGACAATGCCGCAATACTTCAATAATAAGGATGGCCAACTTGCGGGGTGTTTGGAATTCTCGCCAGCCAGACACCAATTAGGCCACTCAGTAAGTTACATGGGCTTAATTTTTGCAACCACTCCATGTTTGAATAGACCCGTCATGACGTGCCAACAATCTCCGCGGACCTAGACACAGAGTCTGGGTACCAGTGGCTGGCGGACATGACATTCCCTGCTTCCATTATATCGGGTGCGCTATCCATAATGCATCCGCAACTGTATGATGCGGGTATGCGCGGGATTGAACTTCTTGATGATTGGTCCTGCAAGAATGACCCTAGAATGCAGCGTGCCCTCCGCAGGTGGCCCACGGTCTTTACCAATGTTTCCGTCATTGCAAACCGATGCACACCCCTCCACCACGACCCTCATTCCCGATCTAGCTGGTATGATGTCCTTGTCAATGTCGGAGACTTTGACCATTGTGTTTTGGATCTTCCCACACTTGGAATAGAGCTGTTGTACAGGCCGGGAACTGTGGCAGCATTTTCTGGTAGGTTGCTTAGGCACGGAGTCAATGCTGTTCAGGGGAATAGGTACTGTTTGACCTATTACATGAGGGATAACATCCACCATTGGCTTAATGTGCCAAGGTGTGATTTTATGCGGGTTCAAAGTTTGGAGGAGTCCTTATTGGCTAGTATGTAATGAAGGCTTGTAGCCCATAGGTATTTATGTATAGTAATTTCTTAGGTGATGACTCTGGTGCCCTCCTGCCATATGACTGTGTGTTATGTATTGTGATCACCCATTTCATCCAGGCCAATGACAGTAAGTTGGTGAAACACTGGATCTATCAATAACAGGCATGGAGGATGACACAGATGACATGGTTGAATCACATAACAGCTCCTGGGCTGCCCTATAGGTGAAAGAGACAGCCAGTGAGCACACCCATATCAGATGGGGAAATGTATCCTCAGCCCAGACATCTACAATGGCAACATAAATGTTGGGCATATCCATGTAATGTGGGTGATGTACTATTCCAGCCCACCCATATAATATGATGTTACAGTTTATGGGCTGTGCTATATAGTATTATGGAGATGACTATTGAGCCCACCAGTATGGGATGGGTGACTGTGTTCTGGGCCCATGCATTGACAATGAGAACATAAGAAATGGGCTGGCCCAAATACCCTGCGGAGGGTAGTATGCCAGCCCACCCATATCATATGATGTTACAGTTTATTGGCTGTGCTATATATGATGGAGACAGGAATTGAGCCCACTGGTATGGGATGGGTGACTATGTTCTGAGCCCATGCATTGAGAATGGGAACATAATCAATGGGGCTGGCCCATGTACACTGTGGAGGGTAGTATTCCAGCCCACCCATATCATATGATGTTATAGTTTATGGGCTGTGCTATATATGATGGAGATAGCTATTGAGCCCACCTGTATGGGATGGGTGACTGTTCTGAGCCCATGCATATACAATGGGAACATAAGAAGTGGGCTGGCCCATATACCCTGGGGAGGGTAGTATGACAGCCCACACGTATCATATGAGGTCATATATCATGGGGCTGCCCTATCAATGATGGGAACAGGTACTGAGCCCACCCATATGGGATGGGGCATGTGTTATGGGCCCAGACATCAACAACAGTAAGATAGGCATTGGGCTGACTCATGTGATATGGGTGAATTACTGTAACAGCCCAACTATATTAGATGATGTGATACCATGTGGGCTGCCCTATATATAATGGAAACAGATATTGAGCCCATCCATATGGGATGGCACAAGGTGTTCTGGGCCAACCCATCAGCAATAGGGAAGTATGGACTGGGCTGACTCATATAATGTGGGATGGGTAATATGTCAGCCCACCCATATCACATGGCATCACAACATCTGGGCTGGCCCATAGGTGACATAGATAGCTATAGGGCCTGCCCATCCGAGATGGGGGAATGTAATTTGGGCCCATCCATCTGTAATAGGAAGAGAGGACTCCATGGGCTGGTCCATATGACATAGGGGAATGAGATACCAGCCCACCCACATCATATGAATTATACACTATGGGCTGCCCTTATATGATGAAAACAGCTATTGAGCCCACACATATGAGATGGGGGAATGCAACATGGGCCTGCCCATCTGCAACATAAAATGACAAAATGGGCTGACCCTTATAACATGGGTGCAATATCCAAATTCGCTTCTTGTAGCATATTGAAGGCAAAGGTTAGTGCAGTGGATATCCATCTTGAGCCCCATCTATCTGCGAATAGATATCCCCCTGCAGGGGCGTGCGGATGTTTTCCACTGAGGGTGCAGGTAGCATATTGATCCCCATCTATCTGTGGATTGATATCCACCTGCGGGGATATGTGGAGGTTTCAATGAGGGTGCCGGTAGCATATTGAAGGCAGAGGTTTGTGTATTAATTATAAAAAACTGCTCCCACATAATATAATAATTATCCTTCTCGACCGCCATCTATCCGCGGATGGATATCTACCTGCGGGATATGCGGAGGTTTTCCAATGAGGGTTCCAGTAGCATGTTGAAGGCAGAGGTTAGTGAATTGACTATAAACAACTGTTCCCGCATACTATAATGGCTATCCATCTTGACCGCCATCTATCCGCGGATGGATATCTACCTGCGGGATATGCGGAGAGTTTCCAATGAGGGTGCCCGTAGCATATTGAAAGCAGAGGTTAGTGAATTGACTATAAACAACTGTTCCCGCATACTATAATGGCTATCCATCTTGACTGCCATCTATCCATGGATAGATATCTGTGCAGGGATATGTGGAGGTTTTCCAATGAGGGTTCCGGTAGCATATTGAAGGCAGAGGTTTGTGTATTAATTATAAAAAACTGCTCCCACATAATATAATAATTATCCTTCTTGACCGCCATCTATCCGCGGATGGATATCTACCTGTGGGATATGCAGAGGTTTTCCAATGAGGGTTCCAGTAGCATGTTGAAGGCAGAGGTTAGTGAATTGACTATAAACAACTGTTCCCACATACTATAATGGCTATCCATCTTGACCGCCATCTATCCGCGGATGGATATCTACCTGCGGGATATGCGGAGATTTTCCAATGAGGGTGCCCGTAGCATATTGAAAGCAGAGGTTAGTGAATTGACTATAAACAACTGTTCCTGCATACTATAATGGCTATCCATCTTGACTGCCATCTATCCATGGATAGATATCTGTGCAGGGATATGTGGAGGTTTTCCAATGAGGGTTCCGGTAGCATATTGAAGGCAGAGGTTTGTGTATTAATTATAAAAAACTGCTCCCACATAATATAATAATTATCCTTCTTGACCCCCATCCAACCGCGGATGGATATCTGCCTACAGGGATATGCAGAAGTTTTCCAATGAGGGTTCCGGTAGCATATTGAAGGCAGAGGTTAGTGAATTGATCATAAACAACTATTCCCGCATAATATAATGGCTATCCATCTTGACCCCTATCTATCCATGGATGGATATCTGCCTGCGGGGATATGTGAAGGTTTTCAAATGATGGTGCCGGTAGCATATTGAAGGCAAAGGTTTGTGTATTAATTATCAAAAACTACTCCCACATAATATAATGGTTATCCTTCTTGACCTCCATCTATCCACGGATGGATATCTGCCTGCAGGGGTATGCGGGGGGTTTTCAATGAGGGTTCCGGTAGCATATTGAAGGCAGAGGTTGGCGGACTGATTATAAACAACTATTCCTGCATAATATAATGGCTATCCGCCTTAACCCCCATCCAACCACGGATAGCCATCCCTCTGACGGGGCATGCGGAGGTTGTCTGTAAGGGTGCTGGCAGGATATTGAAGGCAAAGGTTAGTGCATTCATTATAAACCACCTTTCCCGATAACATAATGGTTATCCTTCTTGACCACCTGCGGGTGGTTATCTGCCTGGGTCATCAACCCGCAAATGGACATCCATTCCGTGGCAAACCCTTGACTGGAATCAGCAGGTTTTGCACGCTGGTAGCATATACCAGCAAGTAGTAACCTCCGCAGCAGTAATCAATAAATTATCAGCACTGCAGCAGCCCTCCCGCGGCAGTAATCCCATGGTAGTAAACCAGCAGTGCTGATAATTTATCAATATGCACATAGTAATATTTGGGCCCACTCGTATGACATGGTGACAACACCTACACATGACTGATTAATCCACCTTAACCAACACCATAGCCCATGCATATCCCATGATGATAATCCCAAGCCATGTAGCCCACCCCTGTTATATGGTGACAGGTGGTCCCGGGCTCCCACTCCGCTGGCCCATCCCACCCAGGCGAATATCACCCTCATCTGGCCGTCTCATATGGCCTACACAGGTGCATGGGCTCTGCAACTGTGGTTAATGCGATCTTGATAGTTATTGAGCTCGACCTGAAGCCAGGGGATGAAAACCCAATGGAACACCATACTGGCATAAATACTATTAGTTCTGATACTAGACACCGCAACACAAGGACCACATTCGTCATTCTCACAGTTGTAGGGTATTGTCGGGGTCGTACCAACCAGCCTCCACACCTGTATCAAGAAGGGCTTCAAAGCCTGGGGTGAAACATCGTCGGAGCTGCAACCAGGTGATTTCTGGCATAATGTTCTTTTTAATGCGCATCCATCGGTGTTGAACAAAGCCGCCTAGATTCGGATCATGCATTTGCCGCAGCAGAGTTTGTGCATTCGCAATTCCGAAATTTTCCGTGCCAGGATCACTCTGTGTCACCATGGGGACATCTAGGAGCGTGAAAGCCTATCAGCAAGATGTCAAAAACATATGTGAAACACTTACACCCAAAAGTCTCAACAGTTTCGAGGTAGTAGGAAAGGATGAGCTGTGGGTTGCGGTTAGAATGCCATACTTTCATCCACAAAATGCGCCCTGAAAAGGGCTCGATTCCCGTGTGCAGTGCAAGGCTGAACTGCAGCCATTTATCGTGCTGATCAATGGCCCATATATCATTTACACCAGCAGCCCAAAAACGTTGGCGCTGCAAGCGGTTAGCTTTGCGTTGCCTCAGCAAGTGAGGTTCATAGGTAAGGAAATATCCCCACATGGCGCTCCTGTACATCATTTTGTAGTTAACATTCTGCCGGGCAATCATATCTACGTTTACTAACCTTGAAACTGCTATGTTGTGCTCATGAAATAAAAGGCCGATCATCTCACGCACACCAGCATCAGGATACATATTCCGCATCTCAAGCATGATGTTTCGGATACTATCGGGAGTATGCCCTTGCTGGCAGGTACGATGCAACCCGAGTCCTTTTCGGATGGCCACGAATTTGGTCAGACTGGAAAGATAAGTCAGGCTCCATTCGCAAAAAGTACACACACTCACCCTAAGCCATACTCATTAGTATCAATATGTTTATGGATCTCTGCAAGGATCTGCCGGTCAGTCAGTCGGGCTTTCCACAAGGCCGGATATGGGGCTCAATCTGATCGAGCGGAGCTGCATGGAGAGATAATTGATTAGCAACACATGGTATGTTGAGTGGTACACATACAGTTGGGTTTGTTCTGATTCACACGTCTCGACATAAAGGTGGTACTGGGCACCTTAGGCACCACCTTTTGGTGGCAATAGAGGTCTTGGAGATAGGGTTTTTTTACTGGGAAGAAGTGGTCTTGGAGACCAACCATCCGCACCGGGAGTTGCCGCCCTTATTCGGCTCATCCCAAATATTATTCAATAGCCTTTACGGCCACTCTAGGCCCTCCGCTGAGGCTCAGATCTGAGCCTCCTTGGCCTCTTTTTTATTAATAGATGTTCACCGCTTTGGGGGTCAGATTACATAATCACAAAAAGTGTTGCTACTCCCAAAACACGACCGCATTTGGTCAATACCTGAACTGCAATATTCCCACCCTTCCTGTGGGCCTCCTCTGGCTTCCTGTACCCTATCCCTTGTCCCCATGTACTGTACATAGTATCATATATGCTATATGAATATATAAGACCATAACTGGATCCTTAAATGAATGTGTCAGAGGCTCTGGATGGTTGGAAAAATAGTTAGGGGTAAAAACAAAAAAGGCTTCGCATTTTTGATACATTAGACATACACACTTCTAAATTACATCCACTTCAAGGGGCCATATGTACCTACAACATATACCAAGCGCATTTGATGGGGTGGAGCCTCTGAAGTGCTGTGTCACATTCTCCTCCTCCTGGTATGACACCCTGGGAGGCTCTTACTGCGAGTGTTGTTACTTTTGGGATGGTTTGTAACTGTAGTAGTATACTATTACCACTTTTCTATCACATAGACTGGGAGACTGACCGCTCTAAGGGTGAGCAGGAAGGCAAACACTACTTTTATGAAAATAGGGGTTTTATTGGTCCCCAGAGCACCTATCTATATTCTGAGTATCTAGGAGGCTCCACAATACTATATAGTAGTCACTATATCATCACCAAGTCCATACCTTGATGTGGAAGAGCAGGGGAAGTGAAATGATATGATGGAGGGCGTGGGAAAATGTCCGAAAAAATGCGGAGACTTTGAAAACATATCAAAAAAGTGACATAGCACACCACACACAACATCTGGTGGTCTATGGATTGTGCTATCAACTTTCTAGTGTCATTAAAAACTCTTTTCATGTGTCACAGTATTTGTATAAACCATAAACTCTTCAGAAAGCGAAAATTTGGCACAAGGGGACACCTTGTGCAATGACTGCATTTCAGTGCTGCAGGTAGCACAATCTGTAGACTAAGTCTGGAGTCCAGAGGTTCTGCCAGGCTAACTAATGGTCTATCCTGTATGGGAATGTCCTATCAGAGCTCACATTCTCAGTACCACCATCAGTGTACCACCAGATGTTGTGTGTGGTGTGCTATTTCACTTTTTTGATATGTTTTCAAAGTCTCCGCATTTTTTCGGACATTTTCCCACGCCCTCCATCATATCATTTCACTTCCCCTGCTCTTCCACATCAAGGTATGGACTTGGTGATGATATAGTGACTACTATATAGTATTGTGGAGCCTCCTAGATACTCAGAATATAGATAGGTGCTCTGGGGACCAATAAAACCCCTATTTTCATAAAAGTAGTGTTTGCCTTCCTGCTCACCCTTAGAGCAGTCAGTCTCCCAGTCTATGTGATAGAAAAGTGGTAATAGTATACTACTACAGTTACAAACCATCCCAAAAGTAACAACACTCGCAGTAAGAGCCTCCCAGGGTGTCATACCAGGAGGAGGAGAATGTGACACAGCACTTCAGAGGCTCCACCCCATCAAATGCGCTTGGTATATGTTGTAGGTACATATGGCCCCTTGAAGTGGATGTAATTTAGAAGTGTGTATGTCTAATGTATCAAAAATGCGAAGCCTTTTTTGTTTTTACCCCTAACTATTTTTCCAACCATCCAGAGCCTCTGACACATTCATTTAAGGATCCAGTTATGGTCTTATATATTCATATAGCATATATGATACTATGTACAGTACATGGGGACAAGGGATAGGGTACAGGAAGCCAGAGGAGGCCCACAGGAAGGGTGGGAATATTGCAGTTCAGGTATTGACCAAATGCGGTCGTGTTTTGGGAGTAGCAACACTTTTTGTGATTATGTAATCTGACCCCCAAAGCGGTGAACATCTATTAATAAAAATAAAGAGGCCAAGGAGGCTCAGATCTGAGCCTCAGCGGAGGGCCTAGAGTGGCCGTAAAGGCTATTGAATAATATTTGGGATGAGCCGAATAAGGGTGGCAACTCCCGGTGCGGATGGTTGGTCTCCAAGACCACTTCTTCCCAGTAAAAAAACCCTATCTCCGAGACCTCTATTGCCACCAAAAGGTGGTGCCTAAGGTGGTACTGGGCTGTCCACAGGGGCTCAAGGGTTTTGAATGACCAGTACCAGGCCTCAAAACCACAGATTACTTCAAATACAACAAGGTGTGGCAGTTCCGGAACATGTGCATTCATCGTGCATGTGTTTAGGAACACTTAACTATGCTCGAACCCCCTGAAGTATCCTCACACATCTGTCTATGCTCAACAAATTCAGCTCATGGTTTCCTTTTTTCTGTTGTTTGTCAGATCTCTCTACTGTCCCGTGCCTCCAGGCTGTGGTTCCTGCCCCCTCATTCCAATGCATGTCTGCGATTCCAGCCTTCGATCTTCCATAGTAAATTGGTTGGTACTCACCCATCTTCATCATCGGAATTTTGCCTTACCTCAAGGACCGGTGTTGCTTTGGCCGTTCAATTCCTGCAAGACCTTTTCCAATTTGTCACTCACTTGAAGGGCAGACGACGGGAAATGTTTGATCTTGGCAATGGTAAGTCTCACATCAGCAAAACAGCACTTTTCCCACCCCAAGTTTTGACATGTCACATGAGTAATTCAGTTTCTATACTCAAACCCGGTATGTAAAAGGCTTATTTTTGATACAAAGAAGGTTCAGTGAAATTTTTAGGCAAGTTTTATAGGCCAGTTTTTTTGTCCATTTTCTGTACAGCTCTGTATTACTGGGTACCTTTCTGTAATTTTCTGTAGTTAGCTGTACAGACCCTACAGAGCAAAGGGTTGTTTTGCTGATGCAGGTTCCATTGCCCGTATCTCAGCTAACATGTGTTGGCCGTCCCTTACGTCTTTGCACTCAGGTGATATGCATACCAGTGTTTGCTCCCAAGACATCTCTGCACCCCTTTCAACTTGGTATTTAATCTGCTCTCTGCCATCCCTGTCTCTATATTTTGATCGTAAATATCCTATCGTCACAGTACTGCTATGCAACCACCTAGCCAAGATCTTATCACTCAGTTTACAGAGGACACGTTTGCAAAAGAAGATAGGGTTTGCCAACGGACCAGGTGCCAAGCTTCTATCCAGAAAGGCGAGCCTTGTCACTATGTTGCAGCGTATGACCCTACTCAGCTGGGGAGATTTGTATGCAGAGAGTGCTACAAATGGTACAAGAACAAACCTGCCACCACGGCTCGTGCGCAGAATACAAATAGTACATCTAGTCTCGTTTTTCAGGGTTTCCAACTAAAATGTTACCAGTGCCAGTGCCAGTGCCAGTTCCTGATCCACGCTCCATACGCCAGTCTATAAGCGCTGCACAGTCTCAAGGTACATTTCTTCCAACACTACTAGCATTATTGGTATTCAAAGTATTCATAGCTTCAGTCAACCCACCTCCTGTTATGGCCATATCAAACTCAGCTCAGCTGAACGTCGGCAATTTGGGAGCGCTGGTGCCTCCTCAATCGTTACAGGCACCATGCTACAGTTTCGCACCTCCATTCCCTCCCACACCCTTTACAGGTGGTCCAAACGTGTATGTTCCATCGGCCTGGAAGAAGGACCAGCAGCTGGCTCCTCCTATGGCCCACCCTGCCACCTCAAGCCATTTGATAGCGCTTCCACATCAGCAAGGTGACAATTTCTCTGACAGCACTTAGGTCCCTTAACAGTGTCAAGTCCGGGTCTACTCCGGTAGGGGGTCCGGTCAAGTCCGGACGAAAGCGGACGAAGGAGGAGGGCAGAGGGCTGGACAAGGGATAGTCCGGCTGGAGTTGGTGACCGCTTGGATTCAACAACAAGGACAAAGTGCGTTGATCCCTTGCGTAGGTTCCGGTCAAGGTGACGATGACAGAGACAGAGACAGAGACAGAGACAGGGACAGGAGTAGTGACTATAGTTGATTTCAGACTGAGGTGTACAGGATAAACTACAGAGTACTTATACTAAGTAAGAACTAGGGACAAGTATTTACAGTGACAAGTAAACAGCCTAAAAGGCGGACAAAGGATAACCGGAGAAAGGGATAGACCAGGTCCGATGAAAATAAAGTCAGGTCCGGGTAAAATAAACCAGGGCTGGTGAAAATGATACAAGGTAGGAGATATATCGAGTACACGGAGAACTCACATCAAGACAGGGCAAACGGCGAGGTGTGGTAACGAGTGAATAGAGCATAGACCAAGGGTCGTACTTAACGGAAGGTTATCTGCGCGACCGTGACCGGAGTAACTGGTGGGCGACCGGAGTTGAGCTGTAAAGCTGCGAAGCGACCGGAGTGACCGGATAGGACCTGGAGTTGGACATGGTCGTAACAGTATCCCCCTTTTAGGGCCAAACCCATGAGGCCCCAATGAGGCTGTCGTGTGGTCGCCTAGAACAATGCGGAGTCCGGAGTGATTGTCTGAGTACAAAATTTGGATCTATAAAGATCAGACTGGTTTGGCCTTTACCCTCAGTTTTCTGTCATCGATTTTATCATGTCTGCCATTGCTAAGTCCACCAGCCCCGTCGCCCCCGTTGCCACCGAGTCCAGGGATTGGACAAAGGCCTCGACACCGGAACTACAGTCCGGTAGCGAGGATGAATCTGACGTTCTCGACGCCAAAGCGAAGGAGCGCCGTTGTCACAAGCAAGTGAAGAGGGAGGAGAGGCAATGTAGGGAGGAGGCGGAGAGGCGAGCGCGCGAAGAGGCGGAGGCAAGGGCTCGCGAGGAGGCAGAGCGTGCCAAGGCGGAGGCGGAGCAGAAAGCGAGAGAGCAGGCGGAGCGCGAGCAGGCGGAGAAAGACAGGGCGGAGGTGCAGCGAAGGGCTGCAGAGGTTGCAGCGAGACAGAGAGCAATGGCGCAGGATGCGTCGAAGAAAAGAGCGAGGGAAGAGCCGGAGGCGGGTCCGAGCAGAGACCAGGGCAACAATGTCCGGTAAGTTTTTTTTTTTTTTTTTTTCTTTATGATCTTAATAATAACCTCCTGGCAGGTGCGTTCGTTGTGCCAAGCACAAGGCCAAGTGCGAGTGGGACCCTGAAAAGCCCAAACAGCGCGCGTGTATGAAGTGCGCCGGGCTCAAGGAGCGGTGCGAGTGGCCAGAGGTGGGTGGTCTGGGTCCGGTAGTGGACAAGGGGAAGGGCAAAGCGAAGGAGGTCGCATCGTCACTGTGAGGAGGCGAGAAGCGCAAGAAGAAAAAGACGGTGGCGAAGGTTGTTGACGACGACGATGACATTGTCGAAGTACCGGGGCCGTCTGGGAAACGGTCCGGGTTTGACCCTGGGCCGTTCCTGGAACGGTTGGACCGGTTGACCGGAGCAGTGGAGGAGATGACCGGGCAGATGCGCCGGGTCGCAGATGCCACTCGCTCGGTGGCCAGAGGTAACGAGCGACTGACGGCCGGCCTCGAGACTTTCCTCGAGGAGTGCCGATTCTTCACGGCGCCCTGGGACGAAGACGAGGAGTCGGAGGACAGCGAGGCGGAGGTCGACCCGGAGGAAGTCCAGGGGCTCCAAGAGGAGCAGGAGAATCCTGGCAGCGGTGTACCGGAGTAGTTGGTCCGGTCCGGATTTTGTAAGTAGAATGTAAATTAGTTTTACTTCTTGTTTATAAAGAAAAGTGACCTGAGTTTAGTGAGTGATATTACAAGACAAAATGAAACAGAGAGGAGAGACAGAGTGAAACAGATAAAAGAGAAACGGAGACGAGGGTATTACTACATGGACGCGAGTGGTCCGGGTTTGTCCGGGTACCAGACATGGTAGTCTTCAAGTAATTCCGTAGCGTTGCCTAGCTCAGTGGCGAATAGCCAAGAGGTTTCTTCGTCAGTTCCCTCGTAACCGGACCAACGTACCAAGTACAGCAGTTTGCACGATTTTCGTCGACGGTCAACCTTGGAGTTGAGGATCTCAGAGATCTCAAACTCCGGTTCACCATCCACTTCGACCGGTGGCGGAGGAGGCTGTATCCGGTCCGGTATGGTGTTGGGAATGGCCAGTTCGAGTTGGGAGACATGGAAGACAGGATGAACGGCGCGCATAGAATCTGGAAGACGGAGCGTAAAAGAGAGGGAGCCTACTTGCGCGATGATAGAGTAGGGCCCTAGGTTCTTCTCTGATAGCTTTTTGGATGGTCGAGTGGACCGGAAGTATTTGGCTTTAACGTATACTTGATCGCCAACCTTGAAGTCCGGTGCCGGAGTGCGTTTGGCATCAGCCGGACCTTGGTAGCGAAGTTGCGCGTTGGCCATTTCTTCTCGAAGGTATTGATGCAGCGACTCAAGGTCGACTGCATAATCACGAGCCCATGCAGAGGTCATATCTCGTTCCAGATAGACGGAGATGTTAGGATGATAACCTTTGTTAGCAAAGAATGGTGAGACTCCTGTAGTAGCACTAGGTGCATTGTTGTATGCAAACTCTGCCAGTGGGAGTAGGTCCGCCCAGTTGTCCTGCTGGTAGTTGCAGTAGATCCGGAGGTACTGTTCCAGTGTCTGGTTAGACCGCTCTGTCTGGCCATCGCCCTCCGGGTGGTAACTGGAGGTGAAGTGGAGGCGCATGTCG
>JAYMGJ010000675.1:0-24377 GCA_037178675.1 Scleroderma bovista
CTGTAAGAGTATTGTGAGCGTCGTCTGTTGTCTCGCGTTTTGATCTGCGTCTTTCCGATGATCTCTGTTGACCCACTGGCTCGTGCACCCTTCCTGGATTGTTAATGGCTTACGCGTCGCCCCGCGATCAAGCCAACAAGTAATCAGTTTGATTTGTACTTATATCTCGTCTCTGTGTACAGTAGTTTTCCTCGTGCTTCTTTTTGAATCCCACTGTTGTGCTCTGTCACATTTGGCTCGAATCGAAGTTCCCTCATCTCTCGTGTAACGGCGTCTCTAGATTGGCCATCTTTGACTCGCCGTTTCATATTTTTTTGACAGATCTACAACTCTACTCTCTTATCTTGCCGACTCAGCTCATCCTCTCATCTCTCTTCTCATAACTTCTCGTGGCGTTGCAGCCTGATCAACTGTCGACCAACTCGAGTAAGTTCTTCCTTTCGCCGTTCAGAATGACTCAATCTCGTTATAACCTTCGTCGCACGACCAATGGTGTGCGAGCGACTACTCCCCCAGTGACCCCAGTGACTGAGAAGTCCAGGACGACGTCACCACTGACGTCGCCGACGCCTGAAGCTCTGAAAAGCAGTGCCTCGGTGTCGTCAAGGGCCGAAAAGCTCCTCTATAGTGAGGTAGTTAGTGGGCAGGTGAGTCGCGTATCTTCCCCGCCTACTGGGCGGTGCCCCGGCGGCTGTCCGTCGGAGAATCCCGCTGAGGCTGCTAAGCCAGCGGAGGCCTTGGCGAAAACGCCTGAGGTTAACGCGAGTACCTGTGAAAAGGACTTGCAGACTCACTCGTTGGACATGTGCGCGAGTGGAGAAGGACGTCCGGCAGATGCCAACAGATACAATATATATTGTGCTACAGAAAACATGACTAGTGCTAGTGATAATGACAGTGGTACTTGGATCACTGTAAAACGGAAGAAAAGCCGTCGCGACCGAAAGAATAAAACGCCTGCAGCGCGAACTGATGTGAATGAAAAATTTGGTACCAAGACGAACAATAATATGCCTCTCGAGGCTAGTACATCGAAAGGCAAGGGGCCTGACCCAAAGAATTGGGGAAATGTAAGGTTAACTCGTGAAGAAATGGATCCAGATTCGCAGCGGGTCTTGTTTGACTCGTACAAATCTGCGCAAAAGAAGAATAAGAAAAGGCATTCGAATCGAAAGAAAAGACATTCGGCTGTAAAGCACGAACATTCCGATAGAATTTTGAATTTGACTGATTTGAATCGCGAAAATGATAGCGGTCGGGCGATGCGTCCAATCGAGCAAGTAGAACCAAATAGTTATATTGGATTAGCTTTGAACCGTTTGAAAGGAGGAAATGAACTTACCAATGATGGGGGTAACGACTCCTCCGAAGGTGATAAACAACTTGAATGTTCGGATTCAGATGGATATGAGTCGTCTGATGAAACAGAGACTTCCAATGGATCGACAGTGACTGATTCTTCAAGTGATTCTTCGTCAACAGACTCGGATGAGTCATCCACTTCATCTTCGAGTACTTTGAGTTCTTCTTGTAAACGAAGGAGTCGAAAGCACTCTGGAAAGGGCGCAAAATCTTCTCGTAAGAAAGATCGGACTAAACGAAAGTCCAAGAAGAAACATCAAAAGAAAATGACCTTAAAACCGATTCCACCTACCGAATATGATGGTGTGGTGGACCCGCAGAAATTCCACAGGTTCATCACGGAAGGGACTGTGTACGTTCGTGATGGTTGCGTTCCCGCGAAGAAGCGTGTGTTTATTTTGTCCCATTACTTGACAGGACGAGCACATGAGTTTTATACGCGTGAAGTTGCTGGAGACCCTTACCAGTGGCGTCTCCCGAAGTTCTTCAAAGAGCTGTTTAATTACTGTTTTCCTATTGATTTCCGCACAAAACAGCGACGAAAGCTTTTGAAATGTTACCAGAATGATCGAGGTGTCCGAGACTTTCTGTATGACTTGAATGAGCTCTGGAATACGATTGGAGAAACAGAAGAACGTACCAAGGTTAACAAATTTTGGTTTGGTCTTCGAAAGACGATCCAACAAGACTTGTGGTTGGAAAAACTTAATCCTGAAGTGTCAAGACTGAAAGAAGTCGTGTCTGCAGCTGAAATTATCGAGATCTCACAGTCAGTCATGAATGATGTTGGGCCTAGTAACTTACGACGGAAATCTCGTCGCACAGAATCTGCTATGAACTATAAGAAACGAAAGAATAAGAATCGACGGTATAAAGAGGGAAAGAGAAACTTTACCCTCTACCCAGACTCAGAAACCTTGGAAACGAAGAATTCTGAGAACAAACCTCAACAAACGATCAATTTCTCGCGACCTGGATATAAGAAATTTGCAAAGGGGACTGAATCCCGACGACCCAAGATGAGTCGTGAGGAGCGTGAACGACATCGGGCAGAGGGTTTGTGCTTCCGTTGTCATAAGCAAGGTCACTTTACTCGAAATTGCCCTGAAGCAAATAACGAAGCTTCAAATTCAAAGGTGACAAACCAAAGTGTTGATATTGATTTTGGAAATGTAGAATCCCTGCGTGAAATGTCGGAGAACTCCCGTCGAACAGATGGAATTGAATTAAGTATGATGAACCCTACTGATGAGTCAGTTCGAGAATTATCTGGTACTGACTACACACCAAATCCGCGGGAGATTGGTGACCCTTTGAGTGAGCGTGCGGCACAAAGACTTACTGAAGGGGCAATGTATCCAGGAGATAATCCATTTCGTCCTATTCGACCTAGTCACGACCGATTCTTAGTGTATCCAGCAATCGGAGGACGACATGCAATCTACGATAGTGAACATCACTGGCATGACAGTGATGGAATAATTTTAATTGACACATGTACCTTAATGGATCCGAATCTTCGGCTTGACAGCTGGTATTGGGTCTGTCGAGGTCTGATATTAAATCGTGAACATGGCGGATGGATTTCCCGCCAAGAGCGAATCCGAACTGTTCGGGCTCCTCCAATGGGGACTCCGATCGAAGATCGGATTGTTTCCTGCTTAGAATGGGATCATTATGGTCCGAGTTTTAGTGGAGAAACTCACCGATTTGAATGTCATCGAATCAATGAAAGTACCTATGAAATAACTGACCATGAAATGGGAATACAAGTTCACTTACCTGTATCCAGGGTAACAACTCCAAACTTTAATATTGTGCAATGGTATGCTCAACAATTAAAGCGAATTTTTGTCGAGATGGTTCCGGAATTCAAACAAAGAAAGTTCCGAGACGATGATAGCGATGATGACAATAATTCCAATAATGGACAGATTAGTACTGTCACGAGACAACCAAGAGTTGGGTCACCTTACCCAACTGATACATGTAATAATCAACCTTCTCGATCTTGTTCTGTACAAAGTATGGTCATGGGACCACAAGAAATTGAAGTATTTGGAATCGAGATCCCTCGTGTAGTTCCCCCGAAGCATCATATTTCAGCATTACAACGAAATGCGGCGATTACTAAGGATTTCACTCGATTAATCCCTAAGCCTATTATTGTTGTAGTACATATTGAGGGGCAACCAGCCCGAGCTTTGATTGATACTGGTTCACTCGCAGACTTTATGTCTTTAAATTTAGCAGAACAGCTAAAAGTCCCAAAGAAGCAACTTAAGAAACCCCTAACAATTCAGTTAGCGGTACAGGGTTCACGATCAAAGGTAAACTATGGCGTGAATGCTCAGATTCAATATCAAGGCACTGATTACAAACGGTACTTTGATGTAATTAATTTACAACACTATGATTTGATCCTAGGAACTCCCTTTTTGTTCCAGCACAAAATTATGATTGGTTTTAACTCTCCTCGAGTAGTATTAGGAAGTATAGATCCTCTACCTATTGAAGGAACTCAGGTATCTACTTTGGAATCTCGAGCAACTGAGATTTATAGTGAACAAATTGATAAGGCTCGAGAATACTTACTAAAAATGGCTAAACCATTATGTACTCCAGCAGGGGCAACAAAATTGCCACCACTGCGTGAGATCAATCATACTATTCCTTTAGTGGATGAAAATAAAGTTTATACTTGGCGTCCTTCTCGATGCCCTGAGGCATTGAGACCAGCGTGGATTGAGAAGAAAAATGTATATCTACGCTCGGGACGATGGAAAATGACTACTGCAAGAAATACATGTCCTATGTTATTAATTCCAAAAGTCGGAAGTCCAACTCGCCTTCGAGTAGTAGTTGATTTGCGAGAACGAAATCAAAACACTAAGAAATTATCTTCCCCAATGCCTGACATTGAGGGAATTCTACGAAGAGTAGCTAAAAGGCCTTACAGATCAATTATTGATGGGCAAGATGCCTATGAACAGATCCGAATAGTTCCGGAACATGTGCCACGAACGGCAGTAACTACTCCAGACGGAAATATGGTAAGCGAGGTAATACAACAAGGTGACTGTAATGCACCTGCTACTTATCAGGCAGTGATGAATCACATCTTTGGTGAATATATTGGTGTCTTTCTCGATGTATATCTGGATGATATTATTATTTACTCTGATACATTGGAGGACCATATAAAACACGTGGGTATCATACTTTCTATCCTACGAAAGCACCAATTTTATCTGAGTGAGAAAAAGATAAAGTTTCTGTGCGAAAAGCTAAAAATCCTGGGACGAATTGTAAGTAATAAAGGAATCCAGATGGATCCTGAAAAAGTGGACCGTATTTTACACTGGAAACCTCCGACAAACCGTACTTTATGTCGTGGATTTATTGGTACAGTTGGGTACCTTGCAGACGACATTTATAAAATTCGTATTCCTTTAGGAATTTTGTCTGAAGCTTGTGCGGAGACAAGACCCTTTAAATGGGACTTTACCGAGCAGCGTGCCTTTGCTACAATCAAGCAATATGTTGCGGCATGTGCGCCGCACTCGCGAGTACCACTGGACTATAATCCCAATCACGATCCCATTTGGATGATGACCGACGCCTGTATAAATGGCGTCGGTGGTGTAATAGCTCAAGGCCCCGACTGGAAGGGTGCCAAAATAGCTGCATTTTATTCTGCGAAACTTTCTTCAACACAACGAAATTACCCAGTTCATGAACAAGAATTACTTGCTGGCGTTGAAACGATGCTTAGGCATCGTGACATCCTACAGGGTGTACATTTTATTTGGGTAACAGATCATGAAAGCCTAAAGTACTTACTTACCCAGAAGTCCTTGTCTGGACGACAAGCACGATGGCTTGAAAAACTCTCTGAATTTGACTTCGAGATTCGACACATTCCAGGTACTGACAATTTATTACCTGATGCTTTGTCACGAATATATGAATTTGACTCACCTGGAACCGTGCGTGCATTGTCTGAATATGTGCAGCACGATCCCACTGTCAACCCAATTGGCACATCGTTATGTGAGCTTTTAACAGCGCCCTTACTTGTAGGGCCTGAGGCACTGGCTTGTACGCCAGATATACCTTACCCTACAATGGAGGATGACTGGGAGCTCATCCAACATGAAGAAATATTACCTCCTCCGAAAACACGTTCTAAACGACCCCCTCCCCCTCCTGCGGAAACAGGCCGACCTGAAACTGGTTCAGAATTCGCACGCCGCATGCGCGATCATTTTGTTCTCCTTGGACCAGGACAACGAAAGAAGGGGGGGAAGGGAGCCCCAAAACCTGAAACTTTAGAAACTGTGTGTGAATCTGTAAAAGAAAGCACTTGTCAGACGAATAAAGACAAACCTTTGCCAAGCTTGCCTGAAGATGTTGTACGAACAATTCCTGTTACCTATCCACATGACGAAGGATTGTTATTTGAATCGAAAGGACGTTACATTGAAGATCCGATGTTTCAAAGAATATTGGACTCACCTCGAGCTTATAAGAACTTTATTGTTTCTGAAGACGGAATGATACGACTTAGGTTGTACAACCGCATCGTAATCTGCGTGCCAAATATTAAAGTTGGCAACCGACGGCTGCAAGAGATGATTGTTGATCAAGCGCATTCAATGTTAGCACATTTAGGTGCTTACAAAACATTGTCGTACTTACGAGAATTTGTCTGGTGGAGATTTATGGCGAAGGATGTTGAAGCATTCTGTGCGTCCTGTAAAACATGTCAGCAAAGTAAGCCTTCGACGCAGAAGCCTTACGGACTTCTCAATCCACTGTCCATACCTGCTAATCCATGGGAAGCTGTAGGAATTGACTTCGTTGGGCCATTACCTAGCACAAAGGATCGGAACAGTGAATACGATTCTATTACAGTAATAATTGATCTACTTACTGCTATGGTTCACTTGGTTCCGAGCCGCGATGACTACACCGCTAAGGATGTAGCTGAATTAATGTTCGTTGAGGTGTATCGACACCACGGACTTCCAAGAGCAATTATTAGTGATCGTGATGTTTTGTTTACGAGTACCTTTTGGACTCACTTGAACCAATTAATTGGTGTGAAAATGAAGATGTCAAGTGCGTATCACCCGGAGACTGATGGGTCTACCGAGCGCGCGAACCGAACGGTTGGGCAAATGCTCCGTTCGTGCATTGGCCCTACTCAACACGATTGGGTGTTAAAATTACCTGCGATCGAGTTTGCGATCAATTCAGCACACTCGGAATCAACTGGTTACGCACCATTTTTCCTGAATACCGGACGGATGCCACGATCCATGATCTGGAATGCACCTGAAGGAAACGAGTATCCAAGTGTTAGAGTTTATGCTCAAAAGATGAAAAATGCACTTATGGCTGCTCATGATGCATTGTTGACTGCACGGGTAAAACAGACTGAGCAAGCAAACAAGAAAAGAAGGATGTGCCCCTTCGTCAAGGGGGATTTGGTCTATGTGTCGACGAAGAACGTACGACTTGAGCGTGGGACTTCTAGGAAACTGTTTCCGAAGTTCATCGGTCCTTATTTGATTACCGAAGATTTTGGTAATAGTTCCTACCGTGTGAACTTACCAGACTCACTCAAGCAGCGTGGTGTACACAATGTATTCCATGCTTCTCTACTACGAATTCACATCCCAAATGATGACCGCCTTTTCCCTGGTCGTCGAAACGAACAAATCCCAGAATTGGGAGGTTCCAATGGTGAGTGGATGATTAATCGCATCCTTACTCATCGAGGGAGCAATACAGATCTTGAATTCAAAGTCGAATGGTCTTCAGGCGACCAGACTTGGGTTCCACACCTCGATCTCGAGGGATCAACGGCATTAGGCGAGTATTTAAAATTTCTGGGCGTGAAAGATGTTTCAGATTTACAAGCGCCCCGAGAGGATCTACAGAATCGACAGTCAGGCAAGGAAACGATGGAACGCCCGGGGGTACCAGTTGCGTCAGCAAACACTTTTATACAGTGCCCCTGCCCTTCTTGTCATTTTCTTTCTTCCCTCAATCCCTCAACACGTCGCAAATCCAACTGTCGCACTCGCCCGTCCTCGCCTATCAATCTCTCTTCGTCTAATATCTCATTATTCGCCATGAACCCACTTCCGGACCCTTGTATTCGCCCTTCCGGGCCATTATGGTTCATTGTCCACGTATCACGTCTAAATGGCGTCGAAATCTACGGTATGCACTGGGAACAGGTCCGGTCTTTCTTCGAATACGACGATTCTCTTCGTCGGCACCTTCATACTCTCATGCCCCATGGTTACTTGGAGTTCCGCCGTGCTTATGAATTAGACCACCCGAACTCCACCGCACGGTTTGCAGACCCAGGTGTCCCCGCACTTAATGAAATCACGACGCCCCCAGATGCCAGAGAATATTTGGGCACTCGTCGCCCTGTCTCGGAGGAACAACCAACCGGTTTTGGCGGTCCGGGAGAAGGACGACTTACGGAGAATCAACAAGCCATACTAACCGGTTTGTTATGGGAGTCGGGTGCTCGTGTCACCAGGCAACACGCGTCCATGACCAGAGGGTTCGAGACTCGAAGGGCGAAACGCGCCGCTCGTAATCTGGCGCGAGGACCCGTCACTGACAGGACCCACCGTCTTCCAACCCTCTTCGAAACTCAAACCCCTGCTAGAGGGACGTTAACAGGACCCAGTCAATCTTCCTCCACCCCTACTCCAGTAGTGGGTCCCAGTCGCGCTCCTTTTCTATCCGCCTTACCCCCTATGATCCCCCAATCCTCCGTCCTCGATCAGCCCATTCTAACCGACGAAGATCTCGAGATGTTGAATGAACCAATGAGTGCGAGTGCCGAAGAAGATGCGGAAGGAGAAGTTGATACGGAAACGGAGCCGTCAGTTGAAGCGGATAAAGGAAAGGATACGGAAAAAGAGCCGAAGAAGTGAAAGTTATGACGACGAACTTTGAAGGGGGGAATGTAAGAGTATTGTGAGCGTTGTCTGTTGTCTCGCGTTTTGATCTGCGTCTTTCCGATGATCTCTGTTGACCCACTGGCTCGTGCACCCTTCCTGGATTGTTAATGGCTTACGCGTCGCCCCGCGATCAAGCCAACAAGTAATCAGTTTGATTTGTACTTATATCTCGTCTCTGTGTACAGTAGTTTTCCTCGTGCTTCTTTTTGAATCCCACTGTTGTGCTCTGTCACATTTGGCTCGAATCGAAGTTCCCTCATCTCTCGTGTAACGGCGTCTCTAGATTGGCCATCTTTGACTCGCCGTTTCACCACCCAAGAATACGATCAACTCGGCGCAAGGGCACCACAGCCACAATCGCCGACGATGCAGCTGAGCACGGCGGTGCGGGTGCAAGTGGTGCAGGGGCACCGTGTGTCGCAGGTGAGTTCCATGCATGCACTCGCGACTGCAAATTGCACGCCATAGGATCGAAGAGGCGTCCCCGAGGGTTCCAGACCGTGATACATGGGGCATAGAACTTCGAAAAATCATTGCCATCTGTGCTTGCGCAGTAGTTTCACTTCATGACATGGATTCGTAGGCTCGCGAACGTTTAACTTCGTACAGGGATCGAATGCAGGCTAAAATATGTTAGAAGATCAACGCGGATACCAGCCTGTTGGAGTACTTGTGTATTATGATTCATGCCAAGCTTTCCCCTGTGGACGAGCGGGCCAAGGTCTGGAAGAATATCACACTCACCCCAAGTCGACGAACACCTTCAAAACATACGGCTTCTCTCTGCTCCCCCTCCAGGACAGAAACACCCGGTTGGCACTCAACCCGCGGACGTTCGTGGTCCTTGCATACTACCTTATGGCGTCCGCTCTCTACCAACAACAGCTCACTGAAGGCCTTTGTTTGACACAAGAAACCTTCGAGCGAGCCAAATCCATCCTAAACCATTCCTCATTACGCACAGGCCACGGCACAGGCTTTCCTGGCAACACTGCCTCCCTCCCTGCGGTCGCAGCACACCTTGCATCTGAACAGTCCGTGTAAGCCTGATTATTTGTCGTTGACCCCCACTCGGGTATGCGTTAATGACAGGCTTGGAACGAACGAGGTCACTCTCAAAACAGCTGCAGTCTCCGCATTCGTCCAGCGACGCGTGTTCGAGGATATCCTCAAGAAGGTGCGCAAAGCCATTCAGTTCGACGATGACGACCAGGATCTCCGTGGCGCATCTGAAAACGTGACGCATACCAGAGTCTTGTCGCGTCTCATATCTCACAGGACGCGTTAGACGCGGTAGAATGGATGGAGGAGGGGGAGGAGGCGCTGCCGGGTGCGGTGATGCCTCTAACTGTATGCGTGCATTCAATGATTGCCAGCGCTCCATGACAAACAAGGAAATCGGTACAGACTACAATGTACCCTCGAAAACCCTCAAGAGCATCACGAGCTCTCTCGACCTGCACTGCGGTGATATCGCAAACCGCATCCGCTCTGCCTTCCTTCATCAGTCGACCGGCTCATCGGCGACTCTTTCAAAGTCTTATCCGAACACCCGTCTTCAATTACAAGCTTCCCTTGAAAAGTCACCGACTAAGTCTGCAATGAAGGGAAAGTCGCGCGAGCAAGACTTAATGCCATCTAAGACCCCTTCTCGGAAACGCGCTGTCGCTTTCTCCCAGTCAATGCCCAATGACATGGACGACGATGTGTCCTTCCCTGCAACGCCCACCAAGAAGCGCAGGATAGACTCTCCTGCCAAAGTTACTGCTCGGGCGGGTATAGCCACCTCCCCTAGGAAACGCACAACGAGGGTTACAGACAAAGACGCAGCTATGGCGGCGTTCCACGCAGCAATAACCGGCCAAGCCTCACACGTTTCTAGTCCAGCTTGGCCACCTCAACTTGTTCCTCCCTTGCCTCGTTTACTCAATACACACACTACCCCCGATGATGCCGATCCATCCACACCAAGACGTCCCCGCACCCTGCGCCCGTCCACATCCACCGCGAATGTAGGCTCCCCAGCGAAATCATCTGTCGCTGTCACACCCACTCGTTCTGCTCTCCAAGCTTCCGCCTCTGCTCGTCCTCGACGATGGTATTACCCTGTTTTCTTGGGTCAGCAGCAGTGGCTCGCTCGGGACCAGAGGGTTGAGCGGATATGGGCAGATGCAGCGATACATTGCTCCAAGATAGTCGAGTTGTATGGACATCCGCTTGAGCGGTATCGGCCCGTGCTGGCGTGAAGGGGTCATACTGTTCTTCTGACGTTGGTTTATGTTCTTAGTATATGCAATAGACTCTGCCAAGGTGTCTCGAAAGGTTGTTTGGAAAGTGAGTGTCATATCAGGATGCCCGTCATAATCAAGTTCTATGAGTGTTACCACTTCACTGGTGCGGCCTGGCCATTACAACGCAGTTTGGCATCTTGCGGATGAATGACGTGCAACTGCATCAGACTCTCACGGCGCTGCTATGCGCGACATATTTCAACGGGAGTGCGTCCTCGTTCGCTTGAACTCTCACTACACAGTACTTTTGTGACACTTACCTGTAGATCGTCTCCACTCACTCGTCGACTTTACACACGATCGGGTCCAGTACTATGGGTGCCTTGAAGACCGGCCCAGAAGGCACCGGCAGGTGGTGGGTATGGCATACCCGGTGGCCTGGAGGTCTTGGAAGACGAGTGGAGGGCAGGTGTCCCCTGTAATTGCATTTATATTGTCTATTTCGTGGACTTGAACCTGGGGGGAAGTCCTACTCACTGCTACGCCATGTCGCGACTTGGCGGGTTTATTACAGCCCTACCGTACACACTTGGGTCCGAGTGTCGCATATATCCTCGCCATACCTAGTAGGATTGGAAAGCGTGGCGAGCTGAACGCGCCAACGGGTAGATGACAGTTTGTTATGCTCGGACTGACCTTGTCTCCCAACATCGTCGGTTGCCGCCATCCGCAACTAGAGCCCCATAAGTGACGAACGGAGCCATATATCTTGGGACGCAGCTCACCTAGGCAAGCAGGTGGATATTGTCGCAGTCGCTTTTTGACTTTGTGGTCCCAGATTGAGACAGTGCCGTCTGAGCCTGCTGATGCGAATGTGTTGTATCTGGCGGGTAGATGCGAATCGGCAGACATGACATTGAGAAGGCGTGTGGGATATGAAAAAGAGAAAAAGGGAAAGGACGGAAACCAGCGAGTTAACCGGCCACACATGGTCTACATCGTCGATAGTCTGTGTGTGGCACTTGAACGCATATTTCTGGTCTGAACCTCTGGACTTGGGCCAAAGTATTCTACACCGATCCGGCCTTCGACAGAGCCAATCGCATAGCCTGTATCCCAATGTGCGTCAGTGTCAGTCGTCCCACTCGCCTTAAATGATAAAGTGAAGAATAGGAAAAGAGAGCACCTTTTCGTTCTGCCCATAAACTTCAAACTACTCTCCCTCGTCTGCACAGGCTCCGCCATTTTCCTAATACCGTGTATATGAAATAGGCGATTCACCATGCCCACCACGAGTGTGTTGTTGACAAGGTCGAGGTTGTGAACGCGTTCAGGAAGGACGTGTGTTGGTATGGCACTGTCGGCGCTGGTGTTTGAAATACCAGCGGAAGCACGGCAATCCTAGAAGTTGAGCGAGAGATCCTATGAGCTGGTGATGAGCATGTCTAGGGATCAATGGGGCCCGTGGATCAGAGAGGATCAGGGCAGAGGATTGGGCATACTTTGTTCCCTTGCAAAGTTCATCACAGATCCCGCATTGGAAGGGTTCCTCAGATATATCATTCTCTCCGTCTCGAGATCGAGTCTAGCACCGTCGCGCGTGCATGTCAGCGGGAAGACAAGGAAATCGAGACATAAGTACGCACTCGCGCACTCCATCAACACCCTTGCGTCCTCTCCAAAAGCACACGCCAGTACTGCTGCTCGATGGCCAAATTTCGCTTGTTGCTGGTTTGCAGAGACATCGTAGAATTGCACGGTCTAGTATTGGTAAGTGTCGTTCCTTCCTTCCAAGAAGCGCTGCGCCAAGACAAGACGTACCGTGTCCCATGCCGAAATGAGAGGTCAGGATGAGAAGCTGAAATGTGCACTTGGGAGATACTGTCGAATGGTAGAGGATCGTAGCTTGGTCTTTTGTGATTAATAGCATTTTGTCAACGGATTCGATATTCGATACGTGGACTCACCTGGGGCTCCAATCTGACTCTGCAGTGTGGTTGTGGAAGGTATCACTTGATGCAGGTCAGATGGGCTGTGTAAGTCCACCGGGGAACTGAATTGCGATTCTACAAGTGTATGGTAGTACAACAAAGCGCGCCGATGGAGAGTTCATGAGCATGGAGAGTCCTGTGTAGTGGGGGAGACGGAAGGGGACGAGAATGGGCCCTGGCGGTTGATATGAGAAACGACACCTGCGCCTTGGAGAAAAGCACGAGCAGCGAGAAATTTCCCCTGCGTGTTGGTGAACGCCTCCGAGCCAAGGAGATCTCAGCTAGGCATCGGACTTTCAAACACCGTTGATGGCCACGATGGCTTCGTGTCGTCCAGTTCACACTCGTGAGCGGGCCAAGGTCTGAGTATTCAAATACCCTTCGCAGGGTCCAGTCATAACGACTGAGGAACATACCAGACAAGCAGCCTTGACACTCGTACATGCCCAAGATCCTGGGTCAAACCGGGGGAGGCTTTCGGGTAACGAAGGCTCTGAATTGAAGGCGTTGCGGGGATCGGGCGACGCTCGTGCCATACTTTTCCACACGAGTTCTGGTCCCATCCCCCACCTTTGTCCGCTGAAGAGGGCGCCCTTCCCGTGCAGTATATCGTGTGGGCCAGTGGCCTGACTCAGTACTCAGCCCCCACTGATCATAGCGGAGTCGAAGGTACCCATGAACATCCTGGACTCTTGCAGACGGCATGCCGCCACTCGTCGACAATCCCAACCCACCGATGACATACACGTTCTTCATCGACATGACTCCCATCACCAGTCTAAGCGCCGTGTAACGACGATAGAGGTAGCTAGTCTCTAACGCGGTCACACAAGAATCTTCTCAAGCTGAAATAATCACCTGGCTGAAGGTAACTAATATTCAGGAAAAGACTGATATGTGACGACAGAGGGTATTGACTTATATACGCTGCGGTCCAGGTACGGGTAACGAGAGTAGTACGATAATAGCGCGAGAAGAGGAACTAAGGATGAGACTAGAAGTACGAGTGAGCGACTAGAGTTAGTCCAGTAACGGGAATTGGTAATCGGAACAAATGTCTGCTGACTTATCATGGAATCCTTACATTCCCCCCTTCCACATAATGCACCTGCATTGTCCCATACAACACGGACAGACAAAGCTGACAATTGGCCATGCTACATGGCCAGCTGAGATAGGGCCCAGCCATGGTGCATCCCCATGTCATACGAGTGGGCTAATGGTAAGGTGTTTCACTGTGCCATATTGGTGGCTCATGGAGAGGTTGTCACCAAGTAATATTGGTGGGCTGACACACTAGTACACTAGATCAGGATATGGCCTGTGGCAATAGGACCTAATGCGGCAAGGGTGCTGCGGCATGCGGCTAGAGGACTATATGCCACAGGGTAGCTGCTACATTCAGGCCAAGGACTGCAGGGGGCTTGCTGCAGCATTTCGGCAAAAGGACGGTAGTCAATGCAGCTAACCTGTGGATGGGAGTCAATAGAAGGGCCTCTGTACCAGTGTCCCATGCTTTGCATTTGGCTGTGGTATTGGTGTCCTGTTTCTGTCAGAGGGCCAGAGGGATAGTGTGTCCTGTGCTTTGCATTGGGCTGTACTTTTGGTGTCCCTTTCTTGTTGCAGGGCCAGCCATAGAAACAGCATCCTGTGCTTTCCAATGGGCTGCATGCATGGTGTACCTTTAAGAATACCTAGCCATGGGATTGGTGTCCCATGACTATGAGTAGGCCCTGGAGCCAGTTTCATCTATATGTCAGGGCACACGGCAACAATAGGTACAATGTCCCATAGCATTAGGTGGGCCCTCAGAAAGGTGTTATCTACCTATATGGGAGGGCCTTGCAGTACACTTCAAAGTGACAGGCTATGAATGTGGTGTCCCAGAGCATTAAGCAAGCCCTCCTTCTGGGGACACCTAGCTAGATGGGAAGGCCAGCAGATATGCTTCCCATTCAGTATGATCGGCCTTAATGTTTGGCCTCCCAAACACAGCAGGCCCTTAGAACTACATCCCTTGTATAAATGTAGGGCCAGGCATCTGGTCTTCTCTAAAGTAGTGGTAAGCCAGGGTGTGGCACGACACAATCAGCACTACATGGCATTGGCAGAACACACTGTTGGCAGCACAAGGCTGTCAGCAGAACATACTGTCAGCAGAACAAGTCTGTTGGCAGAACACAACTGCCAGCAGAACACATTGTTGGCAGAACAAGGCTGTTGGCAGAACACCACTGTTGGCAGAACAACGCTGTTGGCAGAACACTCTGTCGGCAGAACAAGGTTGTCGGCAGACTGCTGTCGGCAGAACACAACAGCAGCAGAATTGTTTTTTGGGCAATGTCAGATTTGAACCGACAACAGCAGCGGCACAATGTACCATCTACCAGCATAATAGAATTGGGGCATTACAAGAATGGCACAACATAAATACTGGTAATGGCTATGCAGCTATCACCAGGTGCCACAATACCTTGCCGAGAATCACAAACATGCTGGAGTAATATCTGTGCAGCCATCATGCTTGCATGTGCAGCAATATGGGAATGACCGTGCTGTGTGGCATTGTCGGCACGGTTGTGGACACCAGCATTTGCCACTGACATACTGGCTGGTGGCTGTGCGAATAAGTACCGCAATGATAACATTAAATTAATGATGGCCGTACCGCAATGACTGACATGCGGCATTGATCCCTTTCTCAAGCTGCGGCTGTGTTAATTATTGTGATGGACAATGCACTGTGATAGCCAATCACAAGCAATAGAAACGCGGCCATCATGCAATATGAAATGCGGCAGTGTGGTTCATTAGCCGAATTGTCAGGACAATGATTGGTCGGACTTGTGGCTGAATTATTAACCTATATTTGATTTAGTCCACTTTGGTGTGCGACCACAATGCAAACATGTTGTGGTGTGAATGCTTATATAATACGTTGAACATCCTCCAGGCCGCACGGCAATCGGACCCAGTTCTTCCTCTCCTCAACCACTGCTTTACCATTTCTACATCCTTACAGTCTATATGGCAACTTCAGAAGGTTCTCAGTTTGTCTCTGCCTCATCCGTTCAAGAGGACGTGTCAACGGCTACGTCCCTCACTGCAGAAGAAGTCGTCGCCCAGGCCGCTGAAATAATTCAAGGCCGGATTGATGGCTTGAGAAGCACACGGGAGAAGGGTGTATGGTCGGAAGCAGTGTCAACTATCTGGGCCCAGGTGGTGCGTGGCAAATTTATCTGCAATCAATCAACTCATTGATTAGGATATGATAGCGCTGGGTCGAGAATGTCCTGCAGGAGTTACCTGCAGGATTCATTATACCGACTATCATCGTTGCTGCCGACCAGTTTATGGAGGCGCCAGAGGTGATCCTGTTGACAGGGAAGTGGCCTCACTTCCCGGACATCGTTAACGCCACGGACCACGATATCCGGGACCATCCCTGGTTCCAACTAGGCAAGCCACAGAAGAAGGTGGACAAGGGAAAGAGGAGAGCGGTAGAGCCGTCAGGGAACAATGCAGTGGCAGGACCATCGGGGGTAAAGGAGACAGAGGTGCAAGGCAGTCGTGGCCAAGTAGGTGAGCCCAGCAAAACTGAGGACTCACAAGCAGTGCCAGAAGGAAGCCGTGCCATTGAGGATGATGAGGTGCCTAGGGGCCGCAGTCGCAGTCGCAAGCCGAGGAAGCGTGCCCAATCCGTCACAACGATCAACAGCGACGGTGACGATGAAGAAGGCTCATCGCAACCATGGCCAAAGCAACCAAGGCCAAACGTTCGCGACATGCAGACACCAGACGCAGGCTATGAGTGGGTGGATGACAAGGATCGCTGCATCAAGTGCGTACAGCGAGATTGACGGTGTGCAGCGAACCCAGGCCATGCTTGCTGGCAATGTTGCTGCAGCAAGATTGCATGCAGTATGATGACGGCAGTCAGAGCGAGGTCAAGGTCACGTTCACAAACACCGAGGAAACCTGCACCGCGTCGGCATTCACCATCTGCGCCCTCAACACTCAACTGAGGAAGGTCACAGTGTGCAAAAAGCCAACGTCAGACCCCAGCACCAGCAGCGGCCAATCTGCCCAGGAAACCAAGTAAGTCGTTCATTATTCGAACAATTTAATATTATTTCTATCGATATTCCATCCAGTTTTTGATGGGGTACTGATCATACTCCAGCATGGCTAGGGAAGACATCGAGGACGGCAAGTCCATCGTCAACGGCCGCCGGCAGTGGCATGAACCCTCCCACAACACCGGGAGACAGTACAAATACGTCAAATATACAAGATCTCGAGGAGGAGGTTGTCCGTTTGAGGGAAAAGCAGGCCGAAACAGAATGAAAGGTGGACGAAGCGAATGCAAGATTGGCCGTCGCGCTTGGAGAAGTCGCCAGCTTACGGCAGGTGGTTGAAGCGATGCGGGAACAGCTGTTCCCAACACCATCCCATCTTCAACGTCCGGCATCGTGGCAGGCATTCGCACTGACACAGCCGGCATCTGACTCAACATGTCCCAAGGTCTTGCAGTGCACTCACCCCAGTCCGCCAAGCCCGTTGGCACTAGCGCCTACCACAATGCTGGAAGAAATGGCATCGTCCAACAATCCGTCCCGACATGGCTCGAGCGAGCCGACCGGCACCCATGGTATGCAGGTTGCGCTGCGCAACAATGCCTCAAGTCTGGAGGTGGCAACTCCAGGCTTGGTCGATGAAAGGGGTGCCAGCAAGCCCACCAGTGATAGCTATGACTGGGCCCCACCACAAGGTAAGTCTGTCAATTACCAAGCCATGTGCTACTGATCACAAGATTGTGTTGTTGACAGCGATTTGTGATGAAGTGGCCACAACCATAGAGACCGGCAATATTCCGGCAATCGAGGTCAGCCCGCCGGAAGATGGAGATGTTGGGCCGGCATCCGATATGGAGATTGGGAGTTTCGATGCTGATGCCGGTTTGCAAATGGAAACGGACTAATTTTCTTTTATCATACCTACGTCTTTTGTACAATTTCCGCTTCCTATTCCATGTATACCATATACATCACATTGTAAAGTATATTTATGCATGTAGAGTTGTCCTTGTGAATCATTGACACAGCCTGAGAACTCTGTCAGAGACATGCCAGTAATGGTCTCAACCACAGCCATGAATGCATTGCCAATATGTCGCCGGCACATCCCAAATTTACCTGTGGAGTAACTTTTCAACGTTACTGATATACATGAATACCAAGAGCAGGCTAGATATGTCCTACAGATGTAACTATAATTGCCATGTATGGCGGCATCAAGTATTGGAAGGAGCAACATACTTTTAATCCACTGGCACAACACAATCAGCAGAACATACAAGGGAGAACATACACTTGGCACTGCATCGGCACATACAATCGGCATACAATCGGCACAACCATCGGCGGCATTACATCCATGCCGCTGCAACAGTGATCAGCACTTGCATAACATTGGCACTTGCAAACCATTCGCACAAGACACTATCGGCACAGCAACATCGGCACAACATACCATCGGCACAACATACCATCGGCACAACATACCATCGGCACAACATACCATCGGCACAACATACCATCGGCACATCACACTTGTGACACAGCACACTATTGGCACTATGTACATGATACTATCCCAATCTTTCTCCGGCAAATGCAAGATTTACCTTTGCAGTAATTCTTCGATGTTACTGATATACATAAATAGCAAGAGTATCTATAATTGCCGTGGATGGCGGCATTACGTGTTGATTGAGGTAACATACTGTAATCAGCATAGCATTCCATTGGAACATGCATACAGTAGACAATCGGCACACACCCCAGTGGCAGGACATACATTTGTAATACCATCAGCACTTGTATAACATCGGCACTTGCTGATACCTTTGGCACAACACACTATCAGCAAATCTTTCCAGTGGTGAGATAAATGAACTATATATGGAAACCATTATTATATAATCATTCAATTGTGATTTCCATTCCACGTCAATTCCATCTTGTCAACTTGCATCTTTGCTACCGCTATGCCACCTAAGTCTGTCAGATTTGATAGCGCAAGTCCGCGGAAATTGAGTGAGTAATTTCTCTCCTCTGAGCTGATCTGCATGACATCGTTATCAGCCATTCCTGCACTGCCAGTGTGGCACCCGCCTCCATCCATTGTCGATGAACGCCTGCCATCAAGCATGGACTGAATGCCACCCTCTCCCCCATGCCACGGGATGTGCACAGGTGAAACAAATGTGTCTGTGAGGAACAACGATGCAATGTCTGGGGACAGCAACAGACAAGCAACAGCGGCAAACAATCAGTTACCGGCCCCCTCGCAATCAGCTCCGATCAACCTCCCTGGCCCCTCAGCACATGAGATGCGCGCAGCAACCCCCACGACTAGATCCCAGGCTTGGATGCCACCGTCGCCTCCAATCGCTGCCAGTTCATCCAATGTGCCGTCTACCCTCACCATTCGGTCGCAGGCATCAATGCCACCCCCGGCAGCAATGCCAGCTACCCCATCAGTTCGGCCATCATCCCAAGGCACCCAACCGCAAGCATGGATGCCACCGTTGCCATCCCCCACGATGGCCGCATGGATCCCGCCCTCTCCAGTGCACGTGCCACGTATTGGGACGTCATCCCCATCAATGCCGGCATCCTCAGTCCCGGCATCACCGTCCAGCCCGGCATCACCATCCAGCCCAGCATCGCCATCGCTCCTGGCATCGCCATTGAGCCCGGCATCGCTATCTAGCCCGGCATCAAGCCAGTGGATTCCCACCTCCCCAATGGAGGCAGAATCATCTCCTGAGGCTGTATCTGGATCGCATGCACGATTCCGGGAACACGTGCATGCAGAGGATGGTAAGTCAGTATTACTGCAGGAATTATGTGTATTTAACAATCATCCAGTGGAATATTTTGAGATGGTGGACAGGATTAATGCATTGCATGAGCATTTGGATCCATTCCAGAGTGATGCGCTTTCATGTAAGTCTCTCTTGGGCTTGATCCATAGTATCAGTTGATCAGTTGTCATCTAGTGGCCTCTGCAAGGCAAGTTGCTACATCCGTCCCTCCTAGGAACTTGCCCGACCTACTCCCACTTGATGCCGGCCTTGATCACCCTATGATCGCGGCCTACATTCATTACGCAAACACATTGCTCGACACCGCCAGGTTGTGGAGAGCAATGTTGGCAAATGTGCGGGATATGTTGGCTAGGTCAGCCCGACTTGGCAAGAATGGTGACATAATTGAGTCTGATCACCCTGAGGATGTGGTAGTATTAGATCCCTCCAAGCTGTAGTTTTGTTACAGTAGTGCAGCAATAAAATCTTTCGGCACAAGACATGGCAGATTTGACAATAGAATTATTCTACAAGTATATTATTTGCGGCGTCTCTTTGGGCTGGGCGTAGGGACATCGGCATCGGGCCGCTTTGGCCGCCTTCTTTGCCGTTCCGGTTGACTAGGCCCGGCAACGGCATTGACATGTTGAGCCCTGGCAATCCGGCATGTGCTGGCAGCCCGCTTCCCCTTGCCTCCAGAGTGTGTGGCATCATCATCCCCTGATCGACCACCCTCCATCCCATTTGTGTTGCCAATGGAATGCATAGTTAATTCACCAACTATCATTTGTCGGAATTGCTCAAATGGATATTGAAATAGGCAAACTTACATTCCACCGGCGCATCGGCTGTGTTCTTTTTAACCTGGGGCTTTGGCTTCATCGGCCCATTAGCATTGATGTTGCCGGGATCCATATGTGCTTTTGCTTATATGAGAATATGTGCCATTTCCAAGTAATTGAGACCAATACCCACCTTGCTGTTTAGGTTCGGCCAGCTGCCGTGCCGTCAGTGCCACTGATGCTCTTCATCAAGATGGTCCCACCGGCATAACAAAACCAAGCCCCACGCACCGTTTTCCTTAGCATTATGTCCATCTGAGTCATCCTCTATATATAAACTTCATATTCTGACAACAAAAATATTCAAAGGAACTGACCAGGCTGTTCAATGGGCGTTGTATGGCTTGCTGACAGGGATGTTCCAAATGTAGGAGGATCAAATGCTTGGAATATGGATGGGGCGTACCATCATCCTGGTTTGACCGGCATTGGTTTTTGTTTGTTGCACTGGACTCCCTCTCCTCTGGGGCCTCTTCTTTTATGCATGTCAATGGTTGCATAACATGGTTGAAAGATCCATACCAATTGTGCGCTGCCTCTTCCGACTGCTTGCGAGTTCCACATCTCATGCCGCAGGTTCTTTGAACCAGTCAAAACAAGTTGATAAAAGTATTCAGAGCTAACCTTTCAGGGGCGGCTTTGCTGCACTTATCATTCCGGCCACTGAGTCCTCACAATCTGATACTGGATCTTGTAATCCACCATCCATATCTCTCCATTTGTGAAATGTCAGTACATCTTCCGGATCTGTCACTTGCCTATCGCGCCAGAATTCCAGTACCTTTGTAACTTCCTGATTTGTGAGCCGGGTCGGCTCTTTGAACTCCCAATGCCGCAGCAGGTACACAGATGAAATGTAGATACCGGTCTTTGCATGTATGGCAGCCCAAGGAACACTGGCACTTGGCTTGCCGCATGCCTTGCCTGCGGCAAGGGGTCAATTCTCCGTCTATTTACAAGGAAGAACTTACGATAATGCCATGTCACAAAGGTCCTCATAACATCCTTTCTCTCCAATGCTTGCATATCGAGGATGATCGGAATCATTGGTGTGCCATCTTCCATTGTTGGTAAAACAGTTTGCGGCCTCTTCTGCCCTTTCTTCCGGCAGAGCGTCGGTCCAGCATCTTCATCGCTATCATTGTGTTCTTCCCCTCCTATGGCCTGCTGTGCATAGGCATCCCAGTGGTGCTTGATGTCATCCCAATCGGCAAAGGTCTTCCCTTGTCCCAATGCCGAATTAAAGTCATGCCTGTGAATGTGAGTATACAAATACCACAAGTGAGAAGTGACATACATTCCCATCATGGGCTGACCATTCCGGCCCTTCCATGCCGCCACATTTCCTGCGCAAACTGTTTGACATATTGTCAGCCTTTTGTCTCGGCCATTCTGTTTGCAGATGAATAATTGTCGAGATAACATGTCAAACTTACTCGGCCTGGACCTCTGCCGGCGGCTGCTCCTCGTTCCATTCATCAGCCTGCTTTGCCGCAGCATCCCTTTCCTCCTGGGTGAGCTTCCCCATGATGCATCCTACCACCTTTTGGTAGCCTTTAATCATGCCTGTGCTTCCTTGGGCAATTCTGGCCCGTTCAAATTCGGCTTCGATTTCTTTTTTCTTCGACTTCATTACGACTGATCTGGCAGTCCACCTATGTCCATACTTTACTAGGGCCTTTCGGGCACGGGCTCAGCTGTGGTTATACAACCAATTTTTAATTGCCTGATATCACTGATGCATCAGTAGTCCATGTGAAGTTATGGAAATGGGGTGCACTTTTTTTTTCTTCTCCCATTCATGTCCTTTGAGTGTGCTATTGGCAGGGAGATTTTTGATTTTTGCCTTCATGGCATTCTTCATACCTTTCCTTTGGTTGCTGTCAGCTGCCTTCCAGTCTTCCAAGGCTTCCTCAAGGACCTCGACCTCATCATCCCGGAGTTTTGTTTTTACCACATTTTGTGGTGCCTCTGTGCCCGACGAGTCAGAAGAATGGTCTTGCTCATCTTCTGTATCAGGATTCTCCATAGATCTGCTGGATGAACGACTGTGGGCCATGCTGTATGTTGAGTAGACTTAGATACTTTTTTGAGTGGTGCTGTGCTAGAGAAGTCCTGGACACTTTGTTGAAGGATTCCCGAGCTATTGTTTCTCCCATGTCAATTAGTGTTCAATTCCTCCACGCCGACCTCTTTTGGAAAGTCCATTGGTGAGCTAGCTACTTCTGGGGCTGGCTATGTTGTTCGGCATCTAACAAGCTATTTCCAGACTTTAACTTAGCATCTAATTCAGTAGCGGCCACCATATATGGGATTTTTGCATTGGTGCCTGATCTTCAAGTCCATATTACAAAAGCTAGATCCAAATTGGCAGATCCAAAGATCCCTTTCTGATCACTGTCCATGCTGTTTCAATGAGGCTTCAGTGAGATACAATGTGGAAAGACTTTGTGCAGGGATTTCCTCATCAGATACCACTCATGGCAAAGTCCAAGATACAACCTGCTGGTAGCTCTACTCCGGTGGTTCATGTAACATGGCAGGCATTCAAATCAAGGAGGGGATCTATTGATAAGATGGTGAAGGCAACACCCCAAAAGAAGGCCCGTCATGGAAAAGCTCCTTAAAATGACACTCCGACCCAGTCAGCATCTATAGGATTAGAACAATCCCAACTGTTTCCAGATGATGGCCAGCCATACATTTCCATGGATGATCTTCCACCCCGAAAGAGAACAGGTGTGTCAAAGAATCAGGTGTGTGATTTATTCCGATCCTGCACTTGCCATGTCCTCCTGAAGGCATAATAGGACAGTTACTTATTGGCATGGTTGCCATACAAGCAGAGGTATCTCCAGGTCCTTCTGGACATGGAGGCACCCCCTCACCCAAGGGTCTGCATGTTGTGTCAAGGAGATGGCACGTACAGATGCGCCAAATGCATCCACCGGCCCTTGCTCTGCAGTTCCTGTTGCAGAAAGGAACACAAGTTGCAGCCCTTCCACCGGGTGGACCAATGGAACGGTACATTCTTTGAGGAATCATCGTTACGACTGGTGAGTCATCAATTCTACATGGCATACAGCAACAACTCATTTAGAAGGCTGGGTTGGTGGTACACCTCGGCCATGGTGGGGATCCGTGTCCGAATGGCGGGATGGATGGTGAGGACATTGCTGGTGATGTTGAGGATGAATGGGAGGATATTCAGGACCAACCAAGACCACATCATCTTTCTGGAGGAACGGACAGGTCTTGCCTAACTGTAGTGCATACATCTGGGGTACATTTTTGCGATGTGAGGTATTGTAACTGTCCAGATGCAGGAGCTTCGCATTTGCAGTTGGTCAAAGCAGGACTCTTCCCGGAAACTACAAAGGAACCTAGGACTGTATTCACCTTCCAAGTATTGGATGACTTCATTATGGATAATGTGGAGTGCGGCACCTCTGCCATGAATTATTACAGCAAGCTTCGGCGAGTCACATCCAATGCATTTCCTGGCCTTGTACCGGTGAGTTCAAAGCATGATATTAAGGACCCGATGACACCACCAACACTGATCCAAGAACAGATACAGAGAGCTACTCAGGGTGTCGAGGATGTGGAAGCTGTTAAAGCTGTTGAAATGGCAAGGTTTTCATCCAGGATCTCCTGATCCCAAGAGGGGGGAATTGGTGCTGTTCTGTCCGGCATGCCCACAACCAGGAGTAAACATTCCATCCAGTGAAGATATAGACCTCTCGGAGTAAGTAATGTTTTATTTTTACTTGTACTTATTGAGCAGCTGCATGATATAGGTGGAAATATTCTAGGACCATTGTGATGGATGGAAACTTCAAGGCCGAGCATATGCGGCCAAAGAATTCAGCTAATGAAGTTTGGCTGATGGACGGAATGGGATTCATGGTTACAATGCCGGAATATAAGGATTATCTGGCTGGAACATTGAACCGGGTTGAGGTTTGTGATTGCACATGTTTACAATACGGTTCAGCATTGTAAGAGCTAGTTCGGAAACCTGAAATGTTGCCCAAATGTTCTATTCCATAGTTTGGACATGTTTGGATGGGTTTGGAAGG
>JAYMGJ010000676.1:0-23312 GCA_037178675.1 Scleroderma bovista
CAAAGCTCTATGCTAGCAAGCCTTTGTCTTGCATGGCAGATGAAGCTGAGTGAAATGCCATCACATCCTGATGAGATATGGGGTGTTAGTGCTGAGGATCTTCATAAAGCAACTTGCATTTTTCCTTTTATGCATGTTGTTGACATTGAGGAGGAAACTATAGATGATATAGATTCTGAGAATGGGAGAGAAGAGCTCCCTATAGATGATGAATTATTGGATGCAGCTGAGGAATTTGCTCTTGCTGATGAATATCATCATCAGATTGGAGATGGTCTGGAGGAAGGAATTACATGGATAGAGCAATGGGAGGATGATGTATTGGACATGGATCCTCAATCATCTCCAAGCAAAAGAGCATGTAGATAGTTATATATTAATTGTTGTAAAAGATTGTTATAGAAATGAACCTTGTTGTTTTTTTCAATACAAATAACATATAAACTGGATTAAGGATTTATCTGTGACTGATTGTCTGATATGAATTTTTTATGAAGATTATATACTATAACAGTTTCAAGCCTATGATGAGATGTGCTATTTGCATAAAAAGTAGTCACTGGGGTGTCTTGTAATAGGTTTGAAGGTTTTGATGAAATATGCCTCATTGGCACCAATGGGATTTTCCATAATAGATTTGGGGGTTATCATGGGATCTTCCATAATAGCTTTGAGGGCTGTCATGGGACATCCCATTGTCAGGCAAGAAGACCAGTAGGATGTCCCATAATAGCTTTGAGGGCTGTCATGGGATGTCCCATAATAGCTTTGGGGCTGCCATGGGACATCCCATTGTCAGGCAAGAAGACAAGTGGGATGTCCCATAATAGCTTTGGGGCTGTCATGGGACATCCCATTGTCAGGCAAGAAGACCAGTGGGATGTCCCATAATAGCTTTGGGGCTGTCATGGGACATCTCATTGTCATGCAAAAAAACAAATCCATAAGATGTACCATGATGTAAGATTGAACATTTCATCCACATAGAGAACTGCTGACTGCTATAATAGCATGAATGATAATGTGACCTTTAGATCTCCCTGGTTCATATGCTTGAAAATGGATTCATAATCAAGTATTGATTAATAAAATGAATAATTTCATTTTTATTGTCCACAAGATGACATAAATAAGTACTGGTAATGCCTCTTGTTCCTCAACCACCACCTTCCCCCATGGGAAAGTCACCCCCCCAGCCCAAACACCAATGTTCCACATCATCCCCATGCTCAATCCTCCTCTCTGAGGTGGGAAAGAGATTTCACTCCTTCCCCAAGGGCACATTCAAGGCCCACTTTGCCCCCCCTGCTGTACCCTGCTCGGTACTCAGCTATGTTGCTTCACATCTGCCTTGCTGGTCCTGGACCACCAAGGCTGGCCCCAATGGGGGCAAAACCTTCTCTGTCCCCACTGTTCTGACCTCCTGTGGGAAGGACAGTCCCAAGGCGATCCAATGGATTGTCTCCATTCTCCATTCTTTCAAGTCCCAGCTGGCCCCTCAGGCCCTTGATCTGACATCAGGTTGGGTTCTGCCCACCTACATCAAAATCTATCAGAATAACATGCTGCTGCACCTCCATGCCCAGCAGGCTCACCCCCAGGCTCCCCTCCCCCCCCCCCCCTCAAACCCAAATGGTGTAGAGACTGTCCTGTCTCTAGGTGTGTAGAGTTGCTGATAGTAGTACTGACACTGGACTCTCTACCTTAGCTTATGTAGGCTTGTACTAGCTTACTAAGCAATCTCCCTCTTTCCTCTGTATATGTTTGAGCTCAGTCCTGGAGTGACTGAACACCACTACTCTCCCTGTTTCCTCTAGTCTCCCCAGTCCCTGGGAGCTCTTTCCAGACCTCCAGAAGCCCCTGGGTCGAATGCACCTCATCTGAGGGAGCAGCCACCCAAACACTTTGTTGTCTTTTCAATGGCCTACCCAGCCAGCTGCACCCCCTCCCCTCTCTACCCTCACTGACCTCATGGCGGAGCTCCATAAGGAAGTTGTGGCACTCCAGCGCAAATTCAATGCCTTCCGTGCCCTACACGAGGCCTCCCTTGATCCCCCCCTCTCTCCCCGCACCGCCCCTACAGTGGTGCCAGCCTATCCCCCCCACTCCCCCTCATCTGCTTTATCCATGTCCATTGCCCAGGAGGGCATTACCCATCCCAATCACAGGTGGCTGCAGCCTGTCCTTGATCAGGCTCACTGCCCCCCTTTCATCTGACACATCGACTCCTCAATGGTCCCCTACTACCCCTTTGATCTCCCAGAGGACTGCCAACAGGCTGTTGAGGTCATCTACCAGGTAGACATGCCCCGTTTTGTGAGTTTTGACTCCAATGGTGACCTCTACATTGCCATACAGGCCCACCCTGAGATAGTCATTGTGGCCATGGTCGCCCCCCCCAGGAGCCCCCCTGCCCCCTGCTCCCCATGCCAGAGAGCTTATCTGCTCATAGTACCCCCCCCCCCACCCCCTCCGCTCCCCCTCTCTCCTATCTCCCCCCTATCACCCCCTCAGCTACATAGTGTGCATTTTCAGGCAGCCTAGGCTGCCCAGCCCTGCCTGTACCTGCCAGTTGGGTGGTTATGTGGGCATGTGGTCAGATCCTTCAGACTCATTGTTTGGTAGTTTGATGTGTAGCCAGTAGAGTGCAATATGGGTGTTATCACCTGATGCACTATAATGAAAAAAAAAAGTACTGGTGAGAGTGTGTGGAGTAAAATGCACATGAATACAAAATATGGCATCATTATTCAATAGCTGGACTTTGACAAAACATCCATTGGTGAGCATCTATTATTGTTGTCCTTTATGTCTGTAGAAAACACAACCTGTATTTTATGCCCACATATCCATGATATGATACAAAGCAACTATTTTCAATATTTAGGATGGACTATCCCACCAGCATTGTGAGTGACATGAAAGCAGGCAGAGGTGGGTGGAGGTGTTTAGAGTGACTCAGTTCTTGACATATCACTACATAAAAATGAAACATTCATCACAGCCTGGTACAATGGGACATTTCATTGGTATTTTTATTCAGTGGGATGGTATTTTTATGTGCAAGTGGCTTCAGGATGTCCCATTTCGGAGGACTAAGGAATGGAGAGATGGAGCCTCAAGGCTATCATGGGACATGCGGAGTACCATTGGTATTTTTATGTGCAAGTGGGATGTCCCATTGCAGCCTCAAGGCTATCACGGGACATCCCATTGGTATTTTTATGTGCAAGTGGGATGTCCCATTGTAGCCTCAAGGCTATCAGCAGACATCTATTGCAATGATTTCTCAATGACTCTCGTCACTGTCATCATAGTTTTTTATCCCTCATCACCATCCCCTCTCATCATGGTCATCAGTCATTTTTCACACCTCATGTGTCATGCCAACTGAACCTTTCCTGCTCAACCATGATGGCAAGCTTCCATGCACATCAAAGTGCAGTGTTCCCATTTTTGGAGGCAACCAGACCCCAACTGGTTGCAGAAATTTCAATATTTCTCAGACCACAACCAAACCAATCACACCCAGTTTTTAATTAGGGGGTCTGCAAGCAATTTTAGCCATGCAAATTGAGACTACCTGATTTGCCCAAAATAAGGGGTCTGAAATTGATCTGCACAGAAAAGGAGGTTCACAACCAATTTTCAGCACACAGATCAAGATCCCCTTTTTTGCACAAAACAGGGGATCTGTCAAGTCTGGGTCTACTCCAGTATGGGGTCTGGTCAAGTCCAGATGAAAACAGATGAGAGATGAGGTCAGAGGTTTGGGAAGAGGTTAGCCTGGGCCAGAGTTGCAACTGATTGGATTCAATGACAAGGACAACAAGTGTTGATCCCTTGTGTAGGTTCTGATCAGATGGAGATGGACAAGGAGCAGGAGTAGTAACTTAGATGATTTCAGATTGGAGAGTACAGGATTAACTACAGAGTACTTATACAGTAAGAACTAGGGACAAGTATATATGGTGACAAGTAAACACCCTGAAGAGCAGACAAGGGATAACCAGAGAAAGTACTAGGTCAGGTCTGATGAAAATAAAGTCAGGTCCAGGTAAAATAAACCAGGTCTGGTGAAAATGATACAAGGCATAGGATATAACAAGATGTGGAGAACTTGAAGCAAAGCAGGGTTGACAGGGAAGTGTAGTAAGGACTGAATAGAGACTAGCCCAAGGGTCATACTTAACAGAGGTGTATCTGCATGACCATGACCAGAGTAAGTTGCAAACGACCAGAGTTGAGCTGGAGAGCTGTGATGCAACTGGAGTAACTGGATAAGATATGGAGTTGGACATGGTCATAACAGGGTCTGCAACCAATTTTAAGCATGCAAACCAAGAACCCCTGATTTGTGCAAAAACAGAGGTACTTGATCTTCATGTAGCCCTGCAACTAGTTTTATATTTTCCCACAAGCTCATGCAATCACAACTAGACCAATCACCCAACCCCCAGGTCCAGCAACTGCAGTCTGGTTCAGTTGCTGGTCTTTTTGCAGTCCTAGGACCAGGCTTTTATTGCTGTTTGAAAAATGGTCAGCAGTCAGGCATTTCTGAGCAAAAGTGTGATTCAGAAATATGGTAAACTTGTGCAAGTGATATCTTGCTGAAAACACTAGATATCAGGCTAAATCTTGCAGTAATAGAATCATACTTTCAGCTGCTAGGGTGCCCCATACTAGATATTTTTCAATTCAGACCATTCTTTCATATTGTCATTCTTGAGCAGCCTTGTAAGGACTGTGCACCCATTATAAAATTACAGAGTAACTTCAACTGGCCCAAAACTATCTAAGGATGCTAGGAATAATATATAGAGGGGTGCCCACACTATCAGGAGGTGGGTGGATTTGTGTAGTAATGTAGTGGCTTGCTTAGAGTTCAAGTGCAAGTGGCAGGGCCAAGTCTGTTGGTACAAACCCACCTCCTGATTGTGCAAGCACCCCTCTATATATTATCACCTTGTTTAACAAGGTCACTCCTGGAGTATTAGGTTGTGTGTGATACAGTAGTGTTCTCAACAAGTGGTTTGGTCAACATTCAACATCCACTTCTGTTGCAAATGGGAGCATCTCATGCATGTCTGTGTATTAGGCTCACCAGGTCTTCCACCTGAAACAGGTTTACCAGTGAGTTTATGGAATCCACACACCCCATCACAAGATAGATAGCATGTAACACCATTTTTCCTCAGACCAGCCATCTAACAGGGTGTCCAATTCAGCATTTTTGTAGAAATAAACTAGCCAGTTTCTCCACATTATTATTGCTTGTCCAAAAAAAAAACCAAGTGCAAAAGGGAGGAGCAACTTGTAGAACATTACAATCTTCATCACTGCTCATGCTTGGATAACTGTCTTTTGGATAGCTTTGACATGGTATGTCAGCAGTGTGGACAAAAATTATACATTTGTGCAGCCTCCTGACATAATCACAAGATGTCCCAAAATTTGCAAAGTCCACATCTATACATATACACCAAGGTGGATGCACATCCAGATCCAGAATGTAGAACCTTATCCCTCAACTGTGATTTGGTAGGGAGCCAGCTGCATCTTCTCACATTCCAACACCCAAAAGGTGCTGTCAATGTTTGGCCAATGTCATTCTCTCCTACTATAGCTATGTTATACCTGTCCATAGGTAGAGCACTTGTAACAACTAAATAGATGGTGGTGATTGTGCTATTCACAGAAGTGTCATGTAATATTCAAGAAGTAATCATGCTCACTTTTATACCCCATATTGTTTTGTCCATCACCCCAGTACTAAGGAAGAAGAAGGTAAAAGTCACCAGACTAGAGAAGCAAATAAAGCATGAAGATGGTTTTGCAATATCACAGAACCCATTTGCAGCAAGGGAATGTGCAGTGTGGAAAGAAAATACAAAACAATCTGGAGTAAGCAGGAATAGTGTTTAAAAGTCTGGTCCTAGGACTGCAAAAAGCCTGGCAACTGAATTGGACTGGTACCAGAAATCTGTTGCAAACCAGTCACAGCCAGTCTTTGTTGAGACCAGTTGAGGGCTATTGGTTGGTGACTAACTAGTACACATAATACATAAATCTAGTAAAAAAACAAAGACCAAGGACCCCTGTTTTGCATGCTTAAAATTGATTTTAGATCCCCTTTTGTGCACAAATCAAGAGAGTACTTCATTTGTGCAAGAAACTGGTTGCAACTGCCCTATGCAACCACATGCAACCAGTTGCTATTGGTTCAGTTGTGGTCCAAGCAAGATCTGAAATAACTAGTCATGGTCTGGTTGCCTCCAAAAAGAGAAAGAGGCAATAGACCAGACTGGACTGGACTTTAAAACACTAAGCAGGAATGAAAAAAAACTGTATGAGGACCCCTGACACCACAAGCAAGCATGGGCCATCCCATATGGCATGGACCAGCCCTGGGATGGGATTATAAAAACAATGGCCCATCCCAGGAGGGAAGCAGACCTTCCCTGGGATGACCATGGTTTTATAGGCTATTTGGCTGAATTGCGATACTAAACTATTCAGGCTAAATGCTTATCAAAAGTGGTTACCTGAAGTGCACGATCCTCAAACCACACATACGCCCGCTTCGTCGCCTCGATTTCATGCTCAAGCTGCCAGTCTCGTCATTCCTACCATTGGAGAACTCATTATGCATCACCCGGACAAACACATTCAGAATCAGGAGGACATTTTGATGCATTACTTGCTATCTTGTGTGATGCCACCCCACATAGACTATGATCAGTCCCTTTCCTTGGAGGGTAAGCTTGTAATTCTTGTATTTGTTATTATACTCACCCGACTGCAGAGTGGGCATTGCCAGACGAACTACTGTACTCCACTATATCTGCCTTGCTTTGTATCTCCCTCGTTATCAGGGACAGTGCCTACCTCATCATTGATGCAATCGCTCGCTTCATTGCACAAGTTGTCGAGGAAATCAAGACAGCAAGTTGTAGGTATATCTTCATAGTACACTGAACCTAGGCTAATATATGATTCCACCAGCCGTCGTTGGCCTAACTCAGTTGGCCCCTTCTGTCCATGCCCCCCACTGCACCATTACTTCAACAATATATCCTTGGACCACCTCGTAATGGCTTATCCTGTTGCAATCCCTTGACAGTCTCATGGAAGGCCTTGTTTTCAAACCTGTCAACTGCCTACGGCTAGAGATTCACCAGGAGACGGATGCTCATGCTGATGTTGACATTTCTACATTTTTATTCTGCGACACTTTCATCTCTTGTTATATTGCTGCTAGGTGTTCCTTTAGCGGATACTTTTTCGTGTGCTGTGTCATGGAAATGCAGTGGACCACACTCACTCAATCACTCATTCCAATCCCTTCAGTGGGAATCAAGTATGGCATACTCGTTACGGAAGCTGCTGCTGCCAACAGAGCACGGTTGAATTTGATGAAAACTGCTGCGCAGAAATCGGCCATGGGCGTGCAGCTCTACACCCAGCTTGGTCTGCTTTTGAGTGACAAGGCACTGGTAATTGATAACCTTGTTCAAGAAGCAGCTTTGAAATCCACCACAGTACTTGTGCAAAGGTTCGTCATCAACTGCAGGATGACATTCACGACAGCTTACCCCTTGGATAGTTTCCCTGAATTTGGGGAGGAATTGGCCCACCATCTGCACCGTTTTGTTACCTCACCTTTACCAATATTGGAGTTTGCGTTCAGTACAAAGAAGCAAGCTCCGTCGCCATTGACAGCTGCAGCCAAGTGTTTTTCATTATGTATCAAGGTGAGTCTGGTGATGCTTGGTGACTGCAGCTGGTAATTGTTGTCCAGCTCACTCTTGGAGAAGATTCAATCATGTCCAACATGTATGCTAAATTACATTGCTGCAACAAGCAAGGAAATATCTGATTCATCATCACAACAGCTACTAAACAATCCTCTTTATGGCTCATCCTTCAAATCATCTGCTGACCATCTTTCATATTGGAGTGAGGAGAGACGCTCTGATGAGGAGAAACACCTCATCGGGGCAACTACTATATCGATCATTAGTACTTGCCTTGCACTGGAGTTTGACCAGGAGGAGGCAACAAAGTTACTGATCTCAATGCTCTTGCAAAGATTGCGAGCAGCAGAACCAACCGTTGAGGCTGCAATAGCATATAATCTAGTAGACCTTGCACTTGTTGCACCTGAAGATGCTTTTGTCGATATTGTGCACACTTTCTCATCAATCAGCTGCACAGCCAATTCGGACGACCCTAGGTTTTCAAATAATATGGTCAACTTCTTCCATCATTTCTTGTGCTATTCCACTGCTCACATTCTATGTCCAGATATTGATGGCACAGATGAGGCTTGCCCGAGAACTTGATCAGCAACCTGATCTTTATGATGTATATCTAGAAGAACTCCTTACTCTATTTTCTGACAAGGGTGTCACTATTCAAAATACTGCGTCGTCAGGTCATCTCACCAAGGTTAGTCACTGTCATCTATCTGCTGATGCCGATTAAGCAAAACATCTCAGCATGGACATCGCTCTTGTTACCCATTGGGGAACTTCTTAATCATGCCAATTTTGCTACACATGTCAATGCATCACCTGAACTGACGTTGTCCTTCAGGAACATGTCAACTCTGAAATGAAGGATAACTGTGAATTTTCCATTGACGGTTTCATTCAACTCACTTCCCACCATCCCATCTAAGACCGACTATCACACCATGTCAGTGAGCAAGACTGAAGTGTCATCAGAATTTTATACTGCCGATGTATGTAAGATGGAGCCGTTTACTACTGAGTTCTACACTGCAAAAATCTGTCGTCGATTGAGTTGGTCACGGCAGAGAAGTGCAAGGTAGATGGAAACGGAGTTCGTGTGTTGTAGTATGTAATATACAATCGAAGCGTACATGCACACCACACGAGGTACATCGTATATAAGTCATACCTACGAACCTATGTATGCCAGCGTCGAGTTTGAATCGAAGCTGTCTTGTTGACAGCGCCGTCCGGATCCTTGTCGTCGCATTTCCACCAACATTGTGGCGGTAGACATCTGTGAGTGCGAGCACTCAATGCGATTTGAAACGAAAAGCCTGCCACAGAAGTTGCTGCGAGGTTATGCTGGCATGATTCAGCACCTTAAGGGGAAGGAAGGGTGTATTCTCACAGTCGCTCAATTCAGTGTTGCTTCTTGCTTATCATGCTTGGTGGTGAATAATCCTTTGTTAGCTATGACGACCCATTCTACCATCCTGTCACTTATGTCCCAACAGACAAGGAAGAGATTGACTGTGCTACAACCCATGCTTGGCGTCTCCTTATACCCCATACCCTCGTGCTTCAAATGCTATTCAGTCTCCTCCAAGCTGCTCGGTCTTTGAGTTAGCTTCGTACTGCTCACCGATGTGTACAGGAAGTGGTCGTGGGTGACATCACGCTTCTGGAAACTGGAGAAATTATCTCAAGCAATGGAATATGCTTATATTGGACGTGAGCGCTGAGTGCACAGATGGGTCGATAATCCTACATGAAGGCCAGCCGCAGGATCTGCGAGCAACACCACGGAGGCTGCCAGTGGATGGTGAGCTGTGCGAGTGCAAGCAGGAGGCAGCGGAGAGCATCGTGACGGCAGAGTGCATGAAATGCTCAAGATTTTGAGAGAAGTCATGGATGTCAACAGAATGGTGAGCAGCGACGCGAAGGACTCACAAGGGCACCCAAACACTTTGAATGTGTTGGGTATGCGTTCAGACTGTCCAAGCAAACAACCAGAGTCCCGAGATACATCGATGGGATCGAGAAGCCACGAGAGAGGTATGGGCAAGCACACATGCATTTCCAAGTTGGAAAAGGTTGTCCAAAGCCGGTGAAACATTGCCAGAAATTAGGTGAGATGGACGGCATTGCAAGCTGTAGAGGCAAGCCCATGGCCACCCTGAACAAACTAGTGGAGCTCCTGATCCCGATGATCGAGCTGTATGTTGATGATGGCAAGACGAGCGCATGTGCAGTCTTGGAAGCATACATTGGCAGGTGCGAGCGGGGTCCTGATGAATATTGCACACGACTGTCGCCTTATTGGAACGGAACATGGTCGACACAAAGTGGAGACGACTGGTATTGACATGGCACAAAGGAGAACATCTCACGAATCGACATCTTCTACACCAACCAAACACTGCATCGCGATTCTTTTCTGCTGGGTGTCTGCTGACCTTTCTTTGACTGACAGAGAGGTAGTACATGGTGTCCTTTGCAGTAGTGACCAATATCACTTACCATCTGTTAGGTTCCCTTTGAACAACTCATGTGTGACATGGCTTCCATTGGTATTGTTGGAATTGCTTTGCCTCGACATCCACAAGGCAGTCACAGACTGTCACAGGGCTGGCTTCACCGTCAAGATGTGTACCAGGGATACATCCTTACAGCATGCTCCATTGCACTTCAATGCGGTATCTTCACACTGGGTGGCATCATCATGGAAGGGTTGGTGTCCATTAATATGTTACCGCTTTCAGATGAAATATATCCCCTACCTTGACTTGAAACTCACTCGTCGGGAGACTTTGGATGGTAATTTGGCAGCCAACTTTCATTATCGACTGCTCTCCTGTGGCGTACAATGAAGTAGAAGCTCTGTCCACTTCACGCTTCGGTATCCGTGCAATGTCAATCAAGATCACAGCACAGGTTGACCAAGAACTTTCCCCCTTGGAGCTCAAAGGCCTTTTAATCCAAACAGCTTGCAAATACGAGACATCTGGCATACACCCAGGCATTTTGGCGGTCAGGTGGACAGGTCGACCAAAGCGAGTGGGTGAAACCGGACAAACCAATGAGCGCCTTTGCAGTAGGGAGGAGATCTGCATTTATGCCGTTGATGACCCAACCCAGTGCTGGAGGGCCTTCGTCAGGAAACTGATAACAGGCCTCAGATACCTTCAGTCATCGGTTTGGAGAAGGCCTGACAAGAAGGATTTTTATGTCCGGAGAATGAGCTCAGCGAGCAATTGGCTGGAAAGGAGAGTGCACTCGCTGCCATTTGTCCAAGGTAAGTCCCACCTCTACGTGAGGGGCCGAGTTCTGCATCACATATGTTTCTCCTTTCATGTCTGTGTCGGCACAGCTCAACGAGCTTCAGTTGAAAGTGGAGTATCTCAACTACGACAATAAAGATGGTATCATCGCCATGGATATTCTCAGTGAGCAGAACCAGGATGCCAAGAATGAAGATGGCTCTCTGGCTATGTTTGATGCTGTAAGTCACTTCTCATTTGTGCGGAACACAGCCATTCATCTCTAATTTAACAAGGGGCATCCTCGCAGCAGGTGAACAGCTTCGCCAGCTTCTTGCTAGGCTCTATTCTGTGTACTCTTGAGGCAATGCCATCTTCATGGGGGCAGCTCAGTGAGGAACAATCAACAATGCAGGAGACCCTTGACTGGCCAAGAGGAAAATGAAGTGATTACGTGTTGCTGTGATGAGCTTGAGGGTCGCTTGAGTACTGTCAAAGCCAAATACTATGAAGTGCTCCTTGGTCAGTCCGATGACTATTCATTGACCTGACTGTTTACGCCATTAATGTGTAGAGAAAACTCAAGGCCAATAGACAGCAATATATTGCACATGTTCAACAGAAACTACACAGATTCTGGGACTCCTCAAAGGGATCTCTATTGCTTGACTGACCACATGCCCAACAAAATTTCTCTCTGGAGATCATTTTGAGTTCTGATCAGGCCTCACAATCGGCAATCAAGACATCAACCTTGGCCTTAATTACTTGCACATTGAGCACCAACTCGCAGAGTAGCACACCCATTTCGTCCAGATCTATAATGATTTGAGTTCCTTTGGACAGTGTTTGGGCGTCACTCTGCTCCGAGTCTGAGCTTTCAGCGAGCCTTTGACGCTTTATTCCAACCCATACTCGCACTTGTGCTCTGCTTGCTTCACCTGAAGGAAGGGACTTCTTTGAGTATTAAAGTTAGAGAAGTACATTGAACCTTGTCACCCACCACTTTGGATGCTGACTGTGCCAGAGTTCAGAGTCTCATTCATCTCCAGAGGACTATGGGTCACCACCATAATTCTACTGTCTGTGATTATGGTAGCAATCAAGGTCAGGACACAATCTAAATCCAGTGTCAACCACACTTGACATACCTTCAGCATCAATGGACATTCTCTTGAAAGGTATGGCCCTTGTGTATTAGGTATAGATTGACAGCCAGGCTGCCATGGTCTCCCTCTGCATTTAAATGGCATTCTTTCAGGTCGCCAAGCTTATGCAAATATCATCAGTCGAAGATCTTACAAGCTTTTTTCAATGACATCGCCACCTGCTGGTGCAATGTATGCAGTGGCGTTTGGTATGGTCAGGGTACAAGTCCACTTAGGGAGGCTGTGCTGAGAGTCAGAACTGACCTTGGGCTGATGACTCATATGTCAAACTAGGACAAGCTGCTGGAGCTTGTTATCTATCTTTTCATTGTGGTTTCTCAGAATGCGGAACCTCTGCATCTGGGCACAAGATTAAGGTTCGCCGTCATGCTTGTGTTGTGCTCACAAGAACGCAGCCACTCATCCCAAGTTTAGAACTCTGTGCTGAGGTTCAAGTTTGACACTTCAGGTTCGCTCAGGCGAGTGTACTGCCACCTTCTGCTACCTTGATCTTACCACTTGCCCCGTTCTGGATTTCCGAGCAGAAGGAATGTGGTGGCTGTGCTACTGACGCTATAGTAGCCATTGGTTTGGTCATGTGAAAGTGGATCCAAGAGCTATAAAACCCAAATGAACAACCACAATCGATTCACTCCCAGCTACCACAGCCATATGGCAGGCAGTCCGCAGTGGCCCAATGACTCTGCTTCCTCTGGATCCTCAAGTCTGCAGAAGCGTGGGTCTTCCAGCGCATTGGAGCTTGGCCCCAGGAAAAAACCATAAGCCCTTTTCACTTTGTAGTCTGATGTGTCTTAAAATTTTCTCTAGAACCGTACAGGATGCCTTAGTCCACCATGGTCGCCACTTTGGCTGCATTGTTCATACCTTCTGCAACATCCAGACTCTACTCACCAATGGCATTTCCCTGATAGGTGAGCAGGCTGATGCACCTGAGGAGAATTTAATGGCTGTGTGAGTTGTAATTAACGTTCCACTGTCGACACAACACTTGATATGTTTGCGCAGCGAACGCAAGGAATATTCAGCATTCCGTCAGCTTTTGCGAATGGTGCTGTGCGCCTAAGTGAGGGAAGAGGTCAGAACAACCAGCAACCAACACCAAATGACAGCAAAATGCGAGTGGTGGTCTTCCTTTGCATTTCTGGTATTTAATCTCCTCAGGGGGATGTGCTGCACGCCTTCAGGCAGGATGCAGGAGGGAAGGGAAGGGCTTCTGATGGGGAAGGAATGCGACTGGGGATGGTATTGACTCCTCTTCAGCCTACCACAGTGGTTAGGAAGAGTCCTGGGATAGAAGAGTGATGATAGATTGATGACAGGGGTGTAACAGCAGTGATGGAGCAACAGGGAAGCAAGGGGACAGTTCCTGCTTCAAGAATGCGATGGACAGTGATGGGATAGAGTGGACAGAGATTCTAGACTGCGCTTGAGCCTAGAGAAATGATCAGATACAAGATATATCTGATAAACAGCAATATAGGAGCTTTAGGCCAGCACTGAGTGACCTACAAGTCCAAAGACAAAGAGGGAGCTTATAGACAGAGAGGGAGAGTGAATGTGGTCGCTTTATTGAGGGGGAAGCAGACACTTCCTTGCAGCCTTTGGCTGCTGGTTTATATACAGGAGGGGCTGTGGCCCTGTAAGCACAAATGACTAAGTGCTTGGTAAGAGATTGGTAAGAAATTGGTAAGTGATTGATAAGCAGTGTAATCAGGCTGAGTCATTGATGGGGAGAGCCTGAACAAGCTGCTGAGCCAAGGGAAAGAGCAAAAACATAGGTAAAAAGGGGTGTATAACTGAGAATATGGAAAAATCATTGCATGGGGCCCAAAAGAGAGGGGGAGAAAGCATGGGATGAGTAGATCGAAGCTAAATGAGCATATGCAATGACATAATGCATATGAATCATAGGGGCATGAGTCATCAATTGATAAGCAGCATGATAAGCATGATTTGAAGGATGATTGGTAAGTGATTGGTAAGGGGAGTAATGGGGATTAGTAATGCCAAGAGGGGATGAATAATGCGCAGCAGAGTGAGTCAGAGTGAGCCAGAGTGACTCTGTGTGACTCAGACAGAAGGGAAGCACAACCTGTGATTGATTGAACTTTAGATCTGGAGATGAGCTTCTGAAGCAGTGCCACTGATGGGAGTGGCTGGGGGATAATAAAAGAATTGATCCGACCAGAAGAGCAGTGTCAGGGGGCCTGGAATGACAAGTAGAGTCACAGCTGGTCACAGAGTGTCACAAATCCCTTGGATTGAGCTTCTGTAGAGCAAAAACGTAAAATTTGGTGCTCCCGAAGTGCAGTCTTCCCTTGAGCAGTAAGGGGAAGGTTCTGTACTCTATTAGGGCTCCTAAGAAGGGTTCTAGAGCACTGTTTCATTCGTGTTTGTTGCGGGATAGCAGGGAAGAGAATCACAAGTAGTGGATTCAACGTGTCCAGGGAAGTGAGATGAATGATAGAGGGAGATGGATGTGACAAGACTCTGGGATGAAAGGACCATATGCAGAGGACTCAGGAGACACAGAGATGACCAGGTATGAATTTTCAAGTCTAACGATAGAGATAGACTTGAGACGACCAAAGTATGTGCGCAACGCAGGACTGACAAGGAGAATGCGCTGACCGAGAACGAGAGGGACTGAGGGAGCAGGCTGGGAAGATATGTACCAGACAGTACACAGGAGCTCAGGGAGAGGCTGTCCCAAGAGCAGGACATAGTTGAGGTCTGCTGCAATAGCGGAGAAACGTTCCAGAGAAAATGTGGACTCCATAGTGAGTGATGAAGCGGGTGTCTGGATTGCGGGTGGAATATCTCTGTGGGAAATGAACAGATTTACGTCGGAACTTGACAGGCAGATAGACCATGGTCTAGGCTCCATGATGGTATAGTCACATGATTGATAGCTTCAAAAATGGCAGAGCTATTCAAAATATCGGAATGCCGGCACTGGGCACCTAAATTTGACATTTGGGCACTAAAAATGATTCCTCCTTTTCTCCTTTGTTTCTCTATCATTTTTTCTGCTTCTTTGGTTGGTCTGGTATGGGAGTTGGACTGCAGTAGGTTGCATTCCTCTCTCATACTGAAATGATCACCAATCCTTGGATTCTTCTGCTTCTTGGCGGTTCTCGTGCGATAGATGACTGTCCATGTTGGCATTCATCTCTCGCATCAGGATAGTCATTCTCATGCGATAGATGGCTACAACGAGCTTGTATTCATTCTTCGCATAAGGATAGTCTTGATTTTGCATGATATGGATAGCAAGGGCTGTCTGTATCCCTCAAGTTGGGACAATCTTTCAACAGATCTTGGGTGTGCGTTCTTCACATTAGTTTCATCGGCTAACTTTCTCCATGTCCACAGTACCAAACACGTTTGTGCGTGACAGCGCCCGGGTTGGAGGATCACCTTATGAACTCATCAGAGCAAGAAGTGATCCATATTGCCAATTTGGTACGTCAACTGGACCTACTACCTAACAACATTGGTGCTCATGATTTCTGTCAGGTTCAAAAGGGGGTTAATGGGGCCCCCACTGATGACACAAAGGGAATGAAAAGTGCCATAATAGATTGGATTACGCCCAAAGGACAAAGCCTTAACCCCCATATCCCATGCAACGTCAAGTCTGGTCGTGGTTTCTACCATGAGCGCACAGGGGCACTCCTGTGTCCGGCAGGCCTTGATTGGAACCACTCTGAGTGAGTTCAGGTCTATATACCGTCCCCAAGTAGCTGACCACATTGTATCCACAACCAGGGCCAAGGTTGTCAATGGCGAGATTCAGGTTGCAGGGGACCAATGGCCCATGTTCTTGTATGCTGACTATTCATACGATCCAGAAGACCCTTGGAATGGGCTTTTGCGCAGTGGCCTTCTTGTCGCAGTAAGGTCCCCACTTTTTTTCCATTTCTTTGCTGACAGTTTTCACAAGGCATTCAAACACACCTTCACTTCTCCGAGCTCTGTTGACCAGGAGCCCAAGGCCACTCGCTCCGGTAATGCACGCCTTCATGGGATGCGGTGTCACGCACCAAACAGGTTTGGTACAGTGAACATGGAAGATAATGCCTATATCGAATGATCCTTATGCGAAGGATAAGCATGACAGACCCTCATTGTAGCCATCTATTGCACAAGAAGACTATCCTGATGCGAGAGACGAATGCCAATGCAGACAGTCATCTATCGCACGAGGACCGCCAAGAAGCAGAAGAAAGTGAAGGAATAACATCAATTGTGGTATGAGAAAGGAATGCACATGTCTGCAGTCCAACTCCCATACCAGAACGATCAAAGAAGCCGAAGAATTGATGGAGAAACGAAGGAGAAAGAGAAGAAATGATTTTTAGTGCCCAAATGTCATTTTTAGGCGCCCAGTGCCAGCATTCCAATATTTTGAATAGCTCCATTGTTTCTGAAGCTATCAGGCATGTGACTATACCGTCAGAGAGCCTAGAATGTGGTCTATCTGCCTGTCAAGTTCTGACGCAAATCTGTTCATTTCCCATGGAGATATTCCCCCCGCAATCCAGACGTTCGCTTCATCGCTCACTATGGAGTCCGTATTTTCTCTGGATCATTTCTCTGCTATTGCTGCAGATCTCCACTATGTCCTGCTCTTAGGACAACCTCTCCCAGAGTTCCCATGCACTGCCTGGCACATATCTTCCCAGCCTGCTCCCTCAGTCCCTCTCGTTCTCGGTCAGCGCGTTCTCCTTGTCAGTCCTGCATCAAGGACGTACTTTGGTCATCTTAGGTCTATTGTCAAGCTTGAGAAGTCTTCTCTGGTCGTCTCTGTGTCCCCTGAGCCCTCAGCCTATGGTCCCTTCCTCCCAGATACTTGCCATGTCCATCTTCCTCTGTCGTTCGTCTCGCTTCCCTGGATGCGTTGAATTCAATACTCTATCCGCTTCCCTACTTTCAGACGATGTCCCCCAGCACCATGACAGTTATTCCCCCCCACTTTATAGTGCTATTAGGAAGAGGAACCCTCTCTTGTTCTTTCCCAGAAGAGAGCTCATCAAGGGAGCCCATGGTTGCACTTCAGCGGCGCTAGAACACATGCACTATACCTTAGTGTATGCTGACCCCCCAAAAAGACCTCTGGACCCCTGGTACCCTTCTTGTGGCTGTTTTGTCTCGGATCAATCCCCCTATTAATCTCAGATCTTCCCCATTGTTGTCCCATCAAATTCTTGATGGTACACAACCCCCCATCAAACTTCTTAGGCTGTGCATCAATGACTCCTTCTGCTGTGCAGTGACTCATCCCTTGCTTACTGATGCTCTCTTGTCATCAGTATTACTCTATCCCTTTCGCATTTTTGGTATATTACTCAGCTGATGACTCACTCCCTTACCAATCAATCTTGTCATGCAGCTTACTCATTCCTTTACTCAGCAGCTTATTCATGCTCCCTATGCTTACTCATTCCTGCTTATCCCTTGCTTACTGATCGCTTACAAACCCCTTACAAAGCTCTTACCAATCCCTTGCCAGTCCTTGACAAATTCTGCTTACTCCCTTCTCTTTTTGTATTTTAATGCTGTGCCCCCCCATGTATTTAAACCCCTGGGCTCATCCCAGTGAAAGAAGACCCAATTGCATGAAATTATCCCTCTCTCAGACTCTCTCAGTCAGTATCCCCTCAGCTCTTTGAGTCTTGTAGGCTTCAGTGAAGATCTAAAGACTCTGATATTCAAGTTTTATTCAATCTATTCAAGTCCAAGTATTTCTCTAGGCTCAAGCGGAGTCTAGCCTGTCAATCCTTCATCTCTCATTGCTTCTGGACGTCAGGAGCCCCCTTGTCCCCTTGCTGCACCAATCTCTAGGTGTAGTATTGCTGTTTCAGCCTCAGTCAACCCAATCCCCGCTTTGACACTTCCTAGGCTTTATGAAGAGTCCAGACCCCTATCCCCTTTGTCTTCTATTACTCCTGTACCCCAGGAGTATCCTGCATCACCGTCTGCATCACCCTGTTGGTGTAGATCCCCTTTCCCCCTCCTCAGCATATCCTCTCTGGACACCGCGGAGGTAAACCACCACTTGCACATTTTCGTAGTCCTTTGTTGGTGTTGTGTTTGGGTTATTACTCCGACCCAAATCCACACTTTGACTCACAGCGGTCCATGATGAAAGCTTCTATCGCATATATCACCACCCAGGTCAGATACTAATGACACCATTCACTGCATTCATTCAACCACCACCTTGTTTTAGATCTGTTTCGCCCTGACATCCACGCAAGTTTTTTCTCAGACGGACTTGGTCACTGATTCCGAGCGCTTTTATACTTCGATCGATGAGCTCCACGATGATCCTGAGGAGAAAGACGAGGTTGATCAGCTGATGACATGGTGGAATAGGTATGGTCTCATTAGTGTTGTTACATTTCTAACTTTGATGCAGGCAAGTCTTTCCTCTTTACATGGACAAGGAGTGGATGCCATCCCAAAACAGTGCTCTTGCAAGGATCTGGCAGAAGCGTGCAGAAAACAGAGAGAGAGATGCTGATGCCCCTATATAAAAGCATGATATTACTCTACATATGTTATCATAGCGACCAATGCGACCAATCTATTTTTATGCAATGATTCAAGTGCTATGAGCAGCAAGATAAAAAAGAGCAATTGGTCGAAACAGTACAAGGCAATTATCGATAGGTCTGGACATTCCCATGATCAGCCAATGCATGTTGGTAGTTCAGACAAGATGCACCATGCCCACCGGCAATTACAGAAAAGGACGACACCCATCAGAATCCACAGAGTGGGCTATTCGGAAAGGCCGAGCAACACTACCATAGAAGAGGGCATTAATAAGATATTGCAGAAAGAAAGTTGTGAGAAGGTCCACCAACCTTACCATGACTGCTATGAAAGACAAAGTTGACCGAACATAGCAAGGTGGTCGTCTCCACAACACACCCCAACCCTACCAGCAGTTATGGTGAAAGATGGGCCTGATCGATTATCGCAGGGTGGTAGTCATGTGAAGGCCAGCCAATCCTACCAGAGGTTGTTGTAAAAGATAACCTTGATCAGACATTGCAGCGCGTTTGTCATGAGAAAGCCTGCAAACTTTACCAGTGGCTGTTATAAAAGACAAGCTTGATCAGATATCGCGCAGTGGTACTCTCGATAACATGTGGCAACCCTACCGGCAGAGATGGCAAAAGACAACGACGAACAATTGCCTCAGAGTTGTAGTGATGGAAAGGCCCACAAACCTCACCAGCAGCTGTTGTGAAAGGTGAGGCTGACCAGAGATTGTGGCATGGTAGTCTTGATAACCTGTGAAATCCCTGCCGATGGCTATGGGGAAAGTCAGAGTCGAACAATTGCATCAGGGTGGTGGCGATGAGAAGGCCCATAAACTTCACCGGTGGTTGTTGTGAAAGACAAGGCTGACTTGGCATCGCGGCATGGCAGCCTCGATAACTTGTGCAATCCCTGCCGGCGGCTATGAGAAAAGTCAGAGTCGAACGATTGCGTCAGGGTGGTAGCAATGAGAAGGCCCATAAACTTCACTGGTGGCTGTTGTGAAAGACGAGGCTGACTAGATGTCATGGCATGGCAGCCTCAATAATATGTGTTAACTCTACCGGTAGTTGTGGTGAATGATGAAGTCGATTGATTGTCGCATGATAGTTGTTCCTTCTCATGACCGCTGTGAGTCAAAGTGTGGATTTGGGTCGGAGTAATAACCCAAACACAACACCAACAAAGGACTACGAAAATGTGCGAGTGGTGGTTTACCTCCGCGGTGTCCAGAGAGGATGTGCTGAGGAGGGGGGGAAGGGGATCTACACCAACAGGGTGATGCAGACGGTGATGCAGGATACTCCTGGGGTACAGGAGCAATAGAAGACAAAGGGGATAGGTGTCTGGACTCTTCCTAAAGCCTAGGAAGTGTCAAAGCGGGGATTGAGTTGACTGGGACTGAAGTAGCGATACTACACCTAGAGATTGGTGCAGCAAGGGGACAAGGGGGCTCCTGACGTCCAGAAGCAATAGGGGATGAAGGATTGACAGGCTAGACTCCGCTTGAGCCTAGAGAAATACTTGGACTTGAATAGATTGAATAAAACTTGAATATCAGAGTCTTTAGATCTTCACTGAAGCCTACAAGACTCAAAGAGCTGAGGGGATACTGACTGAGAGAGTCTGAGAGAGGGATAATTTCGTGCAATTGGGTCCTTTTTTCACTGGGCTGAGCCCAGGGGTTTAAATACATGGGGGGGCACAGCATTAAAGTACAAAAAGAGAAGGGAGTAAGCAGAATTTGTCAAGGATTGGTAAGGGATTGGTAAGAGCTTTGTAGGGGGTTTGTAAGCGATCAGTAAGCAAGGGATAAGCAGGAATGAGTAAGCATAGGAAGCATGAATAAGCTGCTGAGTAAAGGAATGAGTAAGCTGCATGACAAGATTGATTGGTAAGGGAGTGAGTCATCAGCTGAGTAATATACCAAAAATGCGAAAGGGATAGAGTAATACTGATGACAAGAGAGCATCAGTAAGCAAGGGATGAGTCACTGCACAGCAGAAGGAGTCATTGATGCACAGCCTAAGAAGTTTGATGGGGGGCTGTGTACCATCAGGAATTTGATGGGACAACAATGGGGAAGATCTGGGATTAATAGGGGGATTGATCCGAGACAAAACAGCCACAAGAAGGGTACCAGGGGTCCAGAGGTCTTTTTGGGGGGTCAGCATACACTAAGGTATAGTGCATGTGTTCTAGCGCCGCTGAAGCGCAACCAAGGGCTCCCTTGACGAGCTCTCTTCTGGGAAAGAACGAGAGAGGGTTCTTCTTCCTAATAGCACTATAAAGTGGGGGGAATAACTGTCATGGTGCTGGGGGACGTCGTCTGAAAGTAGGGAAGCGGATAGAGTATTGAATTCAACGCATCCAGGGAAGTGAGACGAACGACAGAGGAAGATGGACATGGCAAGTATCTGGGAGGAAGGGACCATAGGCTGAGGGCTCAGGGGACACAGAGACGACCAGAGAAGACTTCTCAAGCTTGACAATAGACCTAAGATGACCAAAGTACGTCCTTGATGCAGGACTGACAAGGAGAACGCGCTGACCGAGAACGAGAGGGACTGAGGGAGCAGGCTGGGAAGATATGTGCCAGGCAGTGCACAGGAACTCTGGGAGAGGCTGTCCTAAGAGCAGGACATAGTGGAGATCTGCAACAATAGCGGAGAAATGATCCAGAGAAAATACGGACTCCATAGTGAGCGATGAAGCGAATGTCTGGATTGCGGGGGGAATATCTCCGTGGGAAATGAACGGATTTGCATCGGAACTTGACAGGCAGATAGACCACGCTCTAGGCTTTCTGACGGTATAGTCACGTGCCTGATAGCTTCAGAAACGACGGAGCAATTCAAAATATCGGAATGCCGGCACTGGGCGCCTAAAAATGACATTTGGGCGCTAAAAATCATTTCTTCTCTTTCTCCTTCGTTTCTCCATCAATTCTTCGGCTTCTTTGATCATTCTGGTATGGGAGTTGGACTGCAGACGTGTGCATTCCTTTCTCATACCACAATTGACGTTATTCCTTCAGTTTCTTCTGCTTCTTGGCAGTTCTCGTGCGATAGATGACTGTCTGCATTGGCATTCATCTCTCGCATCAGGATAGTCGTCTTGTGCGATAGATGGCTACGATGAGGGTCCGTCGTGCTTATCCTTCGCATAAGGATCATTCAATATAGGCGTTATCTTCCATGTTCACTGTACCAAACCTGTTTGGTGCGTGACACCGCCTTGATTGTATCTCAGATAAGAAGGTACATACTTTTGATTACTTTCCATGCCAGAAAACTCACACAGTGATTACATAATTTGGTCTTTCAATGTATCATTCTGGTACATCTTGGAAGTAATTTTAGGTATGATAATGGTAGATAATGGTAGCTCAGCAATGGTCTTACTCTCACCAATTTCCTGATGTGGTCCCTTCCTCCCAGATACTTGCCATGTCCATCTTCCTCTGTCATTCGTCTCACTTCCCTGGATGCATCGAATTCAATACTCTGTCTGCTTCCCCACTTTCAGATGGCATCCTCAGCACCATGACAGTTATACCCCCCCACTTTATAGTGCTGTTAGGAAGAAGAACCCTCTCTCATTCTTTCCCAGAAGAGAGCTTGTCAAGGGAGCCCATGGTTGCACTTCAGCGGCACTAGAACATATGCATTATACCTTAGTGTATGCTGACCCCCCCAGAGACCTCTGGACCCCTGGTACCCTTCTTGTGGCTGTTCTGTCTCAGATCAATTCCCCTATTTATCCCAGGTCTTCCCTATTGTTCTCCCATCAAACTTCTTGGGCAGTGCATCAATGACTCCTTCTGCTGTGCAAGTCACTTATCCCTTGCTTACTGATGCTCTCTTGTCATCAGTATTACTCTATCCCTTTCGCATTTTTGGTATATTACTCAGCTGATGACTCACTCCCTTACCAATCAATCTTGTCATGCAGCTTACTCATTCCTGCTTATCCCTTGCTTACTGATCGCTTACAAACCCCTTACAAAGCTCTTACCCATCCCTTACCAATCCTTGACAAATTCTGCTTGTTCCCTTCTCTTTTTGTACTTCAATGCTGTGTCCCCCCATGTATTTAAACACCTGGGCTCAGCCCAGTGATAAGAGACCCAAAATAGTACAAAATTATCCCTCTCTCAGACTCTCTCAGTCAGTATCCCCTCAGCTCTTTGAGTCTTGTAGGCTTCAGTGAAGGTCTAAAGGCTCTGATATCTCAAGTTTATTCGATCTATTCAAGTCCAAGTATTTCTCTAGGCTCAAGTGGAGTCTATCCTGTCTATCCTTCATCTCCCATTGCTTCTGGACGTCAGGAGCCCCCTTGCCCCTTTGCTGCACCAGTCTCTAGGTGTAGTATCACTACTTCAGTCTCAGTCAACTCAATCCCTGCTTTGACACTTCCTAGGCTTTAGGAAGAGTCCAGACCCCTATCCCCTTCATCATCTACTTCTCCTGTACCCCAGGAGTATCCTGCATCACTGTCTGCATCACCCTGTTGGTGTAGATCCCCTCTTCCCCTCCTCAGCACATCCTCTCTGGACACCGCAGAGGTAAACCACCACTCGCACAATT